>JANVCK010005793.1:0-13766 GCA_026546655.1 Epizoanthus illoricatus | reverse complement strand
TGTGTTTATCTGGTCTGTCGTCATTTTCTCCAGCGCTCGCTATCTCGCTATCTATACATATCTCTGTCTCTGCATAATTTGCAGATATCAGTGTTTCTTTTCCTCTCTCGTACTATCGTAACTACTCAGTTCTGTTTGTTTGGTTAGATCTCTATGTATTTATCAATTATATCTGTCCGTATAAGGATTATAATAATAATAATATTACTAATAATAATATGGTGAAGTAATAATATTTCAAATGTTTGGGTACAGCATGAGGATGAAGGGTCTGTCTGTCTTAATTTCTTTCTGTTCGTCTCTGTCTGTCTACCTGTCTATCTATATCCCTGTGTTACTCGTTCTCACCGTACTAGCTTCAGTCTGTCTGTCTGTCTGTCTGTCCGTCTGTCTTCTCTGCTTGGAAATAGTTTGAGTTCTAGTGGTAAAGTGTGGACTTACTCGTATTGAAAATTTTGAAGAATATTGAAAATTGCACGAAATACAGTGCACTATAATGTATTTGGCTGTCCTAATACAATATAGTTAGTGATGATTTGAATGGGCACTGACGCACTCCGTATTGTCTGCATTGTCTGCAGTCACTACAAAAAATATGGATGAATTGTAAAAATATAGTTTTTCACTATGATCCTGTGCATATGCTTAGGTTTAGTTGCGTGGCCTGGATTGAAGACGCAAATTGCAAACGTATAAATGTGCGTGCAAAAAACTTCATAACTTACTAGGAGTGGATTGATAGAAAAGTATTCGTTTGCAGGACTTGCTAGTGATCTCAGCATGGCAGGTGTTGCCCAACTGCAGTCAACTAGAAACGCTTTTCACCTAACAGTTTTAATATATTTGTCAGTCTCCTCCCATATCACAATTACAAATATAAACACATACAAAATTTTCTTTCTCTCGCATTTTCTATTCCAAATTATATTATGTCCAATTCCATTGTGCTAAAAAGTATTTATCTTCTGCAGTGTTGAATCCCTGGTTAACTGTCAATACGAGTCATCTTTAGAGTTATATTTGGCCTTTGTTTTCAAGAATTCCTTCTCGATCTTTTACGCTTTCGACATAAACAAATATATAAAGAAGCAACACTTACCTCTAAAGTGCTGGGAACTGAAGATATATAAATTTGAGTCTGATTCATTTTCTTGATGGAGGTTTTGCAGAATTACTTTCTATATTATACCCACGTTTGGCTCGAGAGTGGAACGATAAGAAAAGCAGAATGGTTAATTTTAATGAAGTATTGGTTTCCAGATGTTGTGAGAAGCCTTCAAATTCTGAAAAAGAAAGACAATGATCTCCAACAGTGATATGCAATTTTGATGAAGCTGTTTCAGCTGATAACTGTCATGCATCTGTTTACAATATGCCATGTCGACCTGTTTTCTAGAATTTAAATTCTGCAGGTGCCGAGCTCAAGAGCCCTTCCAGAGCACGCAAGATCTGGTTCAAGTCGGCCCAAGACTAGGTTGTTAATTAGCTGGCAGGCTTTCAGAGCAGCTTAAGAAATATCCTTATATATAATCCTTATAATAACGGCAAGACATGTCGAAATAAAATTACGAAGTTCTCATCTGTCACTAAACTGTGATGTTCTACTACCAAAATCTTGAAATAGAAAACTGGTATGCAGTCCTCTCTCAAGAAAGTGCCACAATTCTGAAAGTCAATACCACACCGCACTTTTTATCGGAAAAATTTTACTGAATTTAAAGGAATTAGCAGAAATTAACCTTGAGAAGTTTAACAATATTGGTCCTTCAAATCAGAATGACGAAGTTTTATTTCTGACCTGAAGTATCTGGTAATACTGGTTGCCAACTGTTGTCATCCAACATGGCGACCACATGTAAACAACAGAGTCCGGCTTAGGTAATCCAGTCCCAGGCTTTGTTATATAATTCTCAATAAGCACATTCTCAATAATTTACCAAGCCAAAAGGCAAAACATTTCAACTGATAGAAGTTTGTTGGTTTTTGCGACCAGCGGGATGCGCATAGAATACAATAAGGTTTGTGGCGATAAAATCAACACTGATCTATAGCTCTGAATAAAACATTCTTTCGATCTAAAACTTGTGGAAAGGGTTAAGCAACAGAACTAAAAAACATGTAAAAACACAACTTGACAAGATCTAGAGTTTCGATTTAAGTTTTTCATGACGTCACATTCAGCGAAACGATTATCGAAATAAAATTCAAATCCCCCCCCGCCTTCGCATTGATAGGTGTATAAGATCAAGTTTGTTTCTCGCGAACTGGCAGACAATGCAGCGATGTCAAGTCGTAGAGGGAAAGCATTGCGTTTACGGGCTATATTTGGTTTTGCTGTTTTCCGACGGGAATATGGAAACAATAAGAATTTGGTGCAATTTTTTATTCAACTATCTCTAGCTCGCCCCAAAGGAACCATGCAGTGATTAGATGATCTGGAAGATAGTCCAATTGGTAACTGACAAATGAGGCGGAATTCTCAACCGATAATCTACTTCCATGTTAACTAATAACTGACAAACGACCGACATTTAACAACCAAATGACTTTTTTTAAAACAGGCAATAGCATGCCCCGGAAATCCTGGAGGGAACAGGGATAAATTAAATTTTGTGACATTAAAAGATGAACTAAAGTTCATGGTGAAGAGGGCCGGGTATGTGATTAGTCTTCTATTTATGGCATTTGATAAAGTGCTTCTGCAGTTTATATCGACAGACTAATAAAATAATACCATGGGGGGCAAATTATTCCATAATTTCACTCTGAAATTTTAACGTTAATTATGACGCACCCTTCCAAAGATATAAACAGACACTCTATGACCTTTATAAATAATTTTCAACATTTCCGAAGATTTCTGAACTTTTGCCGAATTTTTCCAAAACGTTATCTGACTTTCTGAAGATTTTCCAAGACTTTTCTATTATTCTTCAACAATATTTTCGTATAAATAGTTTAAAAACATTGACAAAGGTTCTCGAAGATTTTCCGTAGCTTTTCCGTTAAGCTTCACCGAGGGCAGCGTGAACTCAAAACCCACTGATACCGTCAAAATCCACTGATACGGTCAAAATCCACTGATACGGTCAATACGCACTGATACGGTCAAAACGGAATATGCATTTTATGATATTGAAAGACAATATCATATAGTGACTCGTGAAATTAGGAGCCTAATTCACTTATTTTATTAGTTCGAATTTTGACAAAATACGTGTGAAATTAATCTATCAACTAATCATCCAATTACCTATTATAATACCGGTATCTTTGCTAACAGTATTATTCAAGGAACACAGAAAAAGCCTTTGTGTCCTATTTTGTGATGGTGTCAAACTACAGTACACACAAACACAGTTAGTTTTAAACTTTTTAAATTTTTAGACTGTACTGGTCAGGTAAATTCATACTTTCTAGAAACTATGTAATCCTAACTTGCAAATGGCAAACGTTTGCTTTCTCCAAAACTAATCTTTGTACAAGCTAATAAAGTTACAGTGTTTACAAAAATAACTTTGTGACAGCAATACAACCCCAGTCACAATCTTTTAGAAAGACCACTATACTGTTCATATGAGTAAATTGTCACAATAACTTTTAAACTTATCACAATGACTTTTTATACCTCCGTATACCTTCTTTCCAATCCCATACACCCTATAAATAATGACTCGTCTGGTACCTAATATCATAACTATTCTAGAAGATCACAACAACAGTAATGCTCTACATACCATATTATGGTGCCCAGAGTATCTGTATCTATGAAAATTACAACTGGGAAACCTGGGGATGGCTCATGATCTGTATACCATGTCCTGAGTGACAGAAAAAACAATTTCTCTTCAATTGGTAATGTTCTTTGATAAGTTCAGGCTTATACTTAGAAATACTGTATGATAAAACAACGAAACATAGACAAAGATGGATGGACACATATTTAAATAGATATAAAGAATTGATGTCTTGACTGAATGAACAAATGAGTGAATGAATGAATTGCTGACTGAATGAAAGAATGAATGAATTACTGACCGAATGAACGAAAGATGGAATGAATGAATGAATGAATGGGTGAATGGATGAATGGATGAATGGATGAATGGATGAATGAATGGATGGATGAATGAATGAATGAATGAACAAAGACCTTGAAACTTCTGTGATGGAAGCTGTACACTGAGGCTAACCTAACCAGTTGTGCCAGCATTCGGCACACAATAAAGAAACCTATTCAACCACTATAATTGCATTTGTTAGTGCTAATAATTGTGTCACTGGAAACTTAGTACATGGACCATTATTTTCAGAGATGCTCACAACTTCACACCAACACAGTCATTGACTTCTCATTTCTCGCTCTAAATGTTTTCTCAGCTGTTTGTTGTTGTGGTTGCTAGCTTTTGATCAAAAAATTTAGAGGATTTATTGTTTGCATTTGAGGCGAGAGCTCTACTGCTTAATCCAATGTCACTTATCCTGCACTTATGCAGGTGTGATTTGTTAGCAAAGCAATATCGTAGAGGGTAGTAGGGGGTAAGGACTTACTGCCCCCTGCCCCTCCCCCACAATATAAAATGGCTGCACATGTCTGCAGTGAACACCTTCAATGATAAAAACATGTGCCCAATGTTCACTGATCCGGGGCTTTCCACAGAAAAAATACCAGAAGGGCAGAACAACATCTGCATAATAATAGCAACTGCATAGTATAATAGAGTACTGCATCTCTGACTGTAAATCATGAGTGAAGTATCAGAGGAACACCATTAGTAAATCTGAGTGTTTCATTTGCTTCTCAGGTGCTCTACATGACTGTGCAACTTATAAATTTAAAGTGTTGCACTCTCTATATTGTTAATTTTTTATATGATAATTGTTTCTAAAATGTCTATATCCTGTTGTGAAAATGCTTCTCTTTGTGAATAAGTGGATGAATGTGTTAAATCTGCCTGAAATCCCAAACAGATGTAATTTGTAAACAGTCTTTATCTATATAAATGTTGTCCAAACATCAGCAGGCATCTGCCATTTAACTGATACCACTGACCCTTCTGAACTTTCCGTTTTACTGGAAAAGAAAATTGCTTAGTTACTTTCAGCAATGTGGTTTCTGATCATGATGTCGTTTTGTTACGTTTTGTTTCAGGAATGATGGGGGAGGGGTGGTAGAGTGCAAGAGGAAATGATCATATCCTGTCACCTGGGTGCTAGAATACATGTACCACAACAGTTCTACCAGATCTCATATCCTCTCACTCCCTACCCATCTGGCTCCCTCCACCCCACCCTTCCCACTTTTATCAATTTCTGGATTTTCTTTGCTGCCTACCTCATGAGAGACACACAAGGCATGACAATAAAAAGTTCTTTTAGTCTCCTTTAAAATGAGTTTAGTGCCATTCTACAAAACATTCCAAGTCCTTGGGAATGACACCTTTGTATGGCAATTTATATTGTTTCACCGTTCTAGCAGCCAAACAGGAAAGTCTTGTATACTTCCACATTATACCTGACAGCAGAAACTTGGCTTCATCTAGCAATGCCTTATCCACTGGCAATTCTCCAACAGCATTCCTAACATCAAGGTGTGCACCTGCCTGGATAAGCTGTGAGATTATGTGCTCAGCAGGTCTAAATCCTTTGTTTTCTTCAGAGTACTTTTGACTGTAGTATGGGTCAGGTTTGTAGGAGGCAATAACATGAAGAGCAGTGTCTCCATGCTTGTCTCGCACGTTCACATTCATTCCAGATTGAATCAGCAATTGCACTACTTCTACATCAGGGATTTTTCTTGAGGGCTGAAAATCACTATCCACAGCAAGGTGAAGGGGTGTGGCTCCTGTTGAAGTACATAGATTTAACCTCAGAAAATCTTGGACCAACTGATAAAGCCTCTGTTCTTCGACATCCTTGGAATGGCATTTTGTCAAATACCAGACAAAGTCGTAAGCTACTTTAGTGGCTGATTCAAAAGTCTTGGCCTCCCGACTGCTCGTGGACATTTGTTCTTTTCTTCTGATTAGGATCCTGAGCTCAGCAATCACAAACTCAAAGATGCCAAGTACTTCACATAAAGGCAACTGAAATGTCCCATTCTCTGTGAACAGAGTTCGGAACAGAGTAAGCACTTCCCAGAAAACTCTGATTGACAGCCGGCTATGCTGGAGCTGTTTCTGGTTGAGAAATATTGCATGTTTGTACAGTTGTAGTGATCTTTGTTTTTCAGTGTCTTCAAGGACTGCTCGGTAGAAGCAATTGCTGGCCCTTGTTATTATGGCCTCAATGACATCTAAACTTTGTGCACCAAGAATTCTTTCCCTGACAAGGAAGCCTTCAGTCATTAGTGAATCTGCATTGTCTCTAATGCCTTCCAAGTCTTGCGGTGTCTTGCTTTCAGTTAGGTTATCATAAGCTGCAGTCGGTGGTACAATTGGTTTTGGTAGGGGGTTCAAAGGATCACTATAGCGTAATTGAAGGCCTTGCATCAGGTACTTGTACCCTGTCTCAACATCCACAGCAACAATGTCATGCTGATGAGGCCAATTAACGTTGACAATACCCATAATGTCTTGTTTGTTGATGTACGATGCCCCTAGCAGCTCCAAGGCCTCGATACATTCTATTCTGTTAAACTCATGCCTTGAAAGGAGATATTCTACGATATCATCTTGCCAGCGAACAGCAGCTCTTGTAAGTGCTGATTGGCCAGCTTGATCAAGGATTTTGGGAGAAATGTCTAGTCTTATTAGCTCCTTAACAAGAGTCAAGCATCCACGTTCAGCAGCCAGATGGACAGCAGTTGATTCAAATCGGTCTCTACAGTGAATGTCAGCCCCCCTGTCCACCAGATAGAAAACAAGCCCAGGATTGACAAATCCTGATTCTATGGCAGCTAACAGGGGGGTCATTCCATTATCATTGGCAGTGTTGATCTGAGCACCATTCTCCACAAGGAACTGAACTATGGCAAACTTTTTCTCAAACAATGCTTCATCACAATTCACTACCTTACCAGTCTCAAAAGGCCCATGTGCAAGAGGAAAAAAGAAAC
This sequence comes from Epizoanthus illoricatus, assembly GCA_026546655.1. Lineage (NCBI taxonomy): Eukaryota > Metazoa > Cnidaria > Anthozoa > Zoantharia > Epizoanthidae > Epizoanthus > Epizoanthus illoricatus. The sequence continues at coordinate 6,709 of JANVCK010005793.1, read as the reverse complement.
GGCAAGCTATAAGTAGTACACTTGAGCCAGCTTTTGAGCTGTGATTGACATTGCTACCATGCTGGACCAGTAGCTTCATGGTGTCAAGGTTTCCCTTTGCAGCGGCACACCAAAGGGCTGTGACACCTTCACCCGCCTCCAGAACTGAATTGCCTGAACTGTCACTATTTACTTGAACCTGAGACAAATGTTAGCAAAATAGAAATATGAATCACAGAATGATGCAGACATACATACTAAACTTTAGGCACTTTCCATGTTATCAGGTCCAGTCAGCCCATCCAATCAGTTCTCAAATGGAATGTGAAAACTATCGGAACTGGTTCTGGCCAGACTGGTCCTGCTCATGGATTAGAGCCACTCAGCTCTCCCGATGCAGAACACCAAGATGCAGGAATCTGGTCACTTTTGGTATGAAAAACTGCATGTGTGTGCCTTTGACCTGACCCAACAAATGGAAAACACCCATAGTAATGGGAGAATGGTCATAAAATTTGAAATTACAGCCCAGTAGGATATAGGAACTTGGCTAAAATGAAATCACTAGAAATATATTCAAAGATGTCCAACCATCACTATTTTCATCAGGTTTATCCTGATTCTGCTCAGAGTCTATCCCTACCCAGAGCACAAACCTTTAGGATAGGAAATGTCCTAATTGTGATAAATAAATGTACGTTCACAAACAACAAATACGATAAAGAAATTTGGTCAGATCTCTAACCACCACCATACAATTAAAAAATCTATTTAGGTCAAATAAAAAATACCAGTGATTCTGGTTACACTATAAAAGAAGTAGGATAGGTAGTTAGGTAAGTACTAACTTTTTATTTTTTCTGTATGTTTAGTTGTAAATTTAAGAAATAGACAAAAAGACACATACTTTCACAGCCTGAAAATCAGACTTTCTCTTAACAGAACCAACCAGACAAATCCTCTACAAAGATCTGACATAGTGACGTCACTGGTGGAGATTAACACCTAGTTTGTTCAGACGTCTCTCTCTCTCGGGGAGAAAAATCTTTCAAGGCTGAGGAAAACGTCTGATTTTCAGGTTAACACTTTCAGCGCCAGACATAAAACCCAATTACTTCTAACACTGTCCATTACAAGCTTTAATAGAACTGAATGCATGAAATTAGGGAGACTTTTTAAGTGTTAAAGGGAACATTATCTAGGCAGTCTGGGGGCATGCATTCCAAACATTTTGAAAATTTAATGTCTGAAATGACATTAACTACCATAACTTCTGCAGTGTTTTTGTTCAGAATGTGGTTCCATTCAGCAAGACTCTACATTCTAAACCCCTTTATGGGTACCTGCTTAGAATGTGTTACAAGTTTGGCCAACTTGATCTGTATTTTAATGCTCTGTAGTTTTCAAAGTCAGTTCTATAAAACAACCTCCCTTCCCCTTCCCCATCCTTTCCCTGGTTCCTCCCCCAATCCTAACTAATGCACAAGTCAGCAGCTTCCATGGGGAGATCCAGAGGCATAGACAACAACTGCTGTCCCCTAAGTTGAACATATTACTCCTAAACTACCATATTTGACATATTCCTTGCAGTAAAGTAGTGAAATAATGGGAAATTTGTCTATCTAGAACGTTTGCCCCAACGTAGGGAAATCAACTTAGGTATCAAGATGTCAGGTTCCCTGGATCTCGTCCATATCCTTCCTGTAGTAAACCACTGACTGGTGCATAACTGAAAGGTAATTACTAAATTAGTAGCTTGTACCTGGGCTGTGCCAGTCTGATCTACATCCATCAAACCTTCTCTCAACAGCATTTCCACCAACCGATTGTCGCCTTTAGCAGCAGCCAGCATCAGAGGCGTATACAAGCATCGTCCTTCGTAGAAAACCTCGAACCTCGTCTGCAGCACTTTTTGGCGTTCTTCTCTGCTCAATTTGTAGCGCTCAAGAATGGGGTATACAGCCCTTTCGTGGTAAATCGCATCTAAAAGTTCTTCGTGGATACCATCAATACCGTTCGCATTTTCCGCCATTTATTAGTTTCTGCTGGAATTGAATTCACAGCCTATTTCCAGCTGCAGCCTTTTAAAAGTCTAATCCATCTACATTGTAGGTTTTTTGATGTAACTAGTACTTGTACAAAACTTCAGAAAGTCAAGGAATAAATTAGATGTAGATTGCGACAAACGGTCTGTTGAAACCCAAATGGCAAATGTGGCATGAGTGTAGCCTCGTCCCCAGGCATCTATTCGGGGTTGCGCGGTCAACCTCGTTCCCAGGGCCATCCGCGCGCCAAAGCGCGGATGGCCGTGGGAACGAGGTTGAGGTTGCAGCTTCCTATGGAGAAGCTGGAGACTAGTCGCAGGAACTGCCTTGGCTTCAAAATGGCGGGAAGCTGTGGTTCTTTTCGCCAACTCGAAGATAAACCATGTTCTTCAGAGATCTCCCAGATGAAATGGTCCCCCAAAATGGATCTGCTGGTGCTAGTAACAGCAGAAGGAGATGTGTGGTTAAACCGACTATCATGGAAGCGTGTGTGGACAGTTTCAGCGTCCGAACGTCGTGCAGTGGCCGTCGCGTGGAGACCCGATGGAAAACTCCTGGCTGTGGGCTACGAAAACGGAAGCATTAAGTTGTTTGATATTGAGAATGCGGAATGCATTCATACGTGCTTCATCGATCATAAAGTAGTGTTCATGGACTGGATGGAAGAGGAAAAATTGAAATCATCTGAGGGAAATGGTGAGCACGCTGCATTTTACGAGGAGAGAGCAGAGGTGTTTCTCCCAGTCTTACCTCATTTGCCCAAGACAGGCGGAGCTCTGTTCACTAAGGAATCTACACAAACCCAAACTACAGATCCTAAGAGGTTGACGTCACTGGGGGAAGAACTTAGTGTGCTTGTCATTGGTGATGATATTGGACAGGTAATATTTGTCAGGGAGGGGCACTGGGGGGGGCTCCCATTTGTTTGAAAAGTAACCCAAACCAAGGGTAAAAATGGGGTCAACTGACTAGCGTATAAATGCCAAATTTTCTTACCGTAAACATTTAAAAAGGGTCACATTTTTAATGCATATGGCAAAAATCGATAGCATAAATTTCTGTTTAAGAGAAAATATGAACAACTGACTAAATTTAAAGCAATGTTCTACTGACTACTGTCCAAAGTGCTTTTCTCTTAAGTACTGTTTACTAACTATAGTGGTACCCCATTTTCACCCTCAAACCCTTGCCCTAACCCAAACCCAAAATTAGGCATTAATAACCCAAAATTAACAGTATAAATAACCTGCATGGATTTTGTCATTTTCATTGTCAAGTTTCCCCCCTGGGATTTGTATCCATTATTTACCAAAGAAAGTTGACAAAGTTGTTTGTTAGAACCTTCCATCAAAGTATAAAGTGTCCCCCTTAATGAAGCACCACCTCCAGAACATGACATATTTTGAAATGAGCACACCCCCTCAAATAAACGTCCATTTTAATAAAGCTAATGTTTGATTATAGGAGGAAGGGTCATAGCTTTTTTTTAAACCATGAAACAGTAAGACTGACAACATGTTGAGTTAAAAAACTTGATATCAAGTAAGAAACATGAGCAAGCCCTTTTAAGAAATCCTGACAGCAAGACAGATTGTAAAATGTAAACACTTATCATTACTGATATTACTTTAATTTCTTGGCATTTCAAACTTAAAGCTTTTAAATAGTATAAGAAAATGGTAAAGTCTGAGTCAAAAAAAATATAGATCACTTTCATTTTCACGTGGACTTTTCAATACTAAAGTGTGTGGGTGTTTGAGCAAGGAAATGCAGTGCTGGCCCATCAACCTGTCTTTGGAGTTAAATCTGGACTTGGATTTATTTATTGACATTACTATATATGTAATGCACAATATTGAAATGTTAGCTTTTTTCATTTTAATTATTTTGGTGATGGCCCCATAAGAATGTGTCTTGTACCAACTTGTAAATAGTTATGTTGACCTTAATACGTCAGTAAAATTTTTTTTTTGCAAGTGTTCATATCTTTGTTTTGTTGCATTGAAACTGAATCGAGCACCCTTTAGATTAGCAAGCCCAGTTTATTGAATTTAATATTTATGGTGTTATCCGCAGGTTCATCTGTTTGTTTATGGAATGTTTCACTGTGGGTCAGTAAACACTCAGAATGCACTTGGTGCCTGTGTAAGCTTCACTCAAGTTATCAGTGCAGCTCTGTCTAAGGACCTTTGTCTACTCTCGGTGATAGTGAAGATTTCAAGGTCAGATAGTTGTGATGCAGACTACACTGCTTCACTTATTGTCTATGACACAACCCTCCTTGCCTCGCGTTGCCATGAACTGGCTGTCATTGCTAAGAAACATGGAGAAATCACCACCTTAACAGAATACTTTGACGAGGCAGTGAGAGCAATGTCAGAAGCTTGGGAGGATATCTTGCTAGAGATGGACACAAAGTTAACAGAATTTGCTACAGAAAGAGCAAATGCAGGTTCATCAGTAAGCAGTGAATTTCTGACTTTGTTAACACGAGGTGTGGCAAGCCCAGAGTTACAAGCTTTCTTGATTCATGAACTCACTGAGAAAGGCCTCAAGAAACTTGGCCATAGCATTGAGAATTCCTACTCAACTATTCAAAGTTTGGCCTTAAAGCATGTTGAGTGTGTAACACAGGCTCTGCTGTACCACATCACTGAAGTGTACGGCATGGCAAAATGGTATAGCCGCTTTGGTGTTCTTGGACTAGAGGAAGCTGCAATTCAGTCAGCAATCAGAAGTCTTGGATCTCTAATGCTGAAGACCAGGGAACTTGTACAAGTTATTGGAACTAGCCTCAGAAGTTTCAAAGCATTTTTCCAGTGGTTGTATGCCATAATTCTGCGGTTATCAGATGAACCAGTGCCAAGTTGCATTAAGCAGTTCAGTCAGCAGGACATTATTCTTGTGGCTGCTTTCCTTGAAGACCAACTGGCATTTGATAAACAGAGCAAGTTTACCCTAGAAAGAGTGGGGCAGTACTTTGAAGACAAACCGTTGGCAGTGAAGTTTGGTAGTGGTACCAGTCGGTGGAGTGCATTTGTGGAATCTAAACCAGAATTAAAGGCAAGCCCATTGCTAATTCCACAGGAGAGTACAGAATCTTTGGCTAGCCTCTCACGAATACTCAAAGAACACTTAAATGGAGTGTTTAAAATCCCAGCAAAGGTTGTTGGAGAGTCACTGCTGTGCAAATGTGTCATACCACTTTGGCAGTGCTCCGACCCCAAAGCCAATACTCCGGCAGTGACTCAGATGTGGTCAACCCCACAATTACATCAGCTTGTGGCTTTTACCACTGGTAGTACATATTTGGAGAAACTTCACCTCATCAGCCTAGAGATGAACCGGAGAGAACAGGCTCCCATGGTAAAGGCTACATCAGTGAACATAAGCCAACTGGGAGAAGTCGTTCAGTCGGGGGTCAACACAGTCTTCAAGGATGCAATGTTTTATGATTCTGAGACAATATCGGTGTTGTTGGAGGAACAGAACATGGAGAATACTGAAGACGATGCACTCAGTGTCATGGCACAGATACCACTAGCACACATCACAGAAGAGTTTGTCATCAAATTGGCTGGGGCTGGTTTACTAGTAGACACACCAGGTTTGCCCTGTCATGACATTGGCTCAAAGGTCACACACTTTAGGAGGCTCATTGCTTTGCGAGCTAAGTCTCTTACTGTGAGTGGGACAAGGAAGGTGTCATGTGTGCTTGCAACATCCAGTCGACGTATTAGACTCTTTGACATGGATGCAGAGGATGAAGATGAGGATGAAACAGAGGTTGAAGCTGATGGTGAAGGGGATAAAGAAGAACAAGATGAAGAGCCGGAAAAAGCTGATTCGGATGTTAGCATGTGATTCACTGTAACAGAGTCAGTCCCACTCAGCATGCGACTCTAACTGAAAGGCTTGCTAAAGATGTCAGGATATGATCGTAAAGTCTGAATCAGTCCTACGACATGTTGTCATGCAATTCTAACTAAATGGTACACTCAAGATGTTAGCATGTGATTGTAACCATGTTTGTCCCATGTCAGCATACGATTCTAGCTGAAGGACTAACTTGAGATATCTGCATGTGACTGGAGTCAAGTCAATCTCATGTCACCATGTGACTGGACCTGAAGTACAAAGGGCTCAATCAAGATGCCAGCATGTGATTGTGAAAGGAACTTGCTTTGTTATGACATTGTCAAATCACTGCTACAAAGTAACCATATTAAATTTAAGAAAACTGTTACTTTATCTTGAACTGTGCCTGGGGTGTCAGAGTTTCTTCTCTCTCAAGCCAGTGACTTGTGGAGTCGCAAACCCTGTACATGCAATGAGCCAAAGCCTGGTGTGTGATTTTGGAAAAAACCTCCGGGCCAGTTGGTATCAATACAAACTGGACTAAAGTTTCAGCATGGGGTGATGGATGTAGTTTTTGTAATTTCTTGTCCAGTCAATGTTAAGCCTTCCACTGTGAAGGAAATGCGGCTTTGGAGGCTAAATCAATGTATGAATTTCCGGATGTAATGCCATGTGGTACCATCAACAGTCATGTTAGCAAGCAGGACCAGAGATTCTGTTCACTATCCTCTGCAGTCTCAGGTTCATGTACCTTCAGCAATCAATAGTTGATGACAATAAATGATTTAAAGCTTTTCTCTTGTACTTCCATCAGTTCTTTTTCATTC
>JANVCK010005571.1:0-13772 GCA_026546655.1 Epizoanthus illoricatus | reverse complement strand
ATTGAAGTTTAAAGATGGTGTGACCGGGCAGAAGGTCAATATCTTTAATTTTCTAACGCTGTTTTCTCTAGTTTCCATTGGAAAAACCTGTGCTATACGTAATAGGAACTTCATAAATCTAAGCCAAGTTTCTAAATATGAAATAAAATTTTTTTGACACTGACCCTTTACTCCTACCTCAACCATATACGTTGCTGTTTTCACGCGAGGAACAGTTAAGAGAGAGCGACTGCTTGAGCGAAGTGGACGGTTTGGGCAGTATTCATTGATGAGGTCCAATACATATTGCGGGGAGAATCCATCAAGTACCTTGTAGGTGATGAGTAGCATTAGTTATCTAGCTCAAACCTTATGTATAGTGGTGATGTTTGGCGGAATTTAGTTTTATTATAACAAGTCCACAACAGTAAGAGTAACTGTGAAAGACATGGAAAGCAGCCCAGTTCAAACTCTTAGTGTATTGTTCGATGTTGGCAGTGGCAGTATATTTTGGTGTTGAGCGTGTGTTCAGATTTGATGGGAGCTACTAAAATAGAGGTATTAGGGAGGGGGTGGGGTGGTTCATATTTTGGACCAAATGAGTCGCCTGGAATTGATGACGTTATCGTTCACAATGCCAGGACTATAGAACAGAGTGCTCCAATTTCTGTGACGTTACTGTTCACGTAAAGCAAACGTTCCCAGGCCTTGATCAGACCCAAGACGGCTTATAAAGAGTCGAATAGGAACTTTTACTTGTCGATGGAATATAAGCAAAATATATAGTTACTTCCAGACTTTCACTCGGGGTTGAAGAGTCGTGAAAACGGCTGGGGACCGGGTCTCCTAATATGGAAAATCAAGCAAGACTGGCACGAGTTGTGGAATAGCGTGGTATTTTTGACATGTATATAAATGTTATTATTATTACTGAATCGTTTTACGTCTCTAGCAGCGCTACACCGAAGACTATAACATATAGGATACCTAAACCACAATAGAGCAACAATAACAATATCACAAACAACAACAATCTGAACAACAACAACAACAACAATATAACAGACAACATCAACACTGACAGTCAAGTTCAGTGTTTACCATCCATAGCTATCTGTTCGCTTCTTCCACAGTGACTACGGTGGTATCGCGTTCCACCTGGGAAAAACAGACCCTGTCCCTAAAAAAGCAGTGCATGGGATAGCACGGGTAGAAGGAAAACACTTGAGCGCTTTTCAAATGCAAAACAAGTATTTCATAAGGTTCTATATGCTGCTGGGAACCTGAAAGAAAGAATCGAGCAAGGCAAAAATATTTCTTTATTTTGTATTATATTTTGTTTACAAACAGAATTCCACTAACAGCAATATTGCCTGCTTCATGTTGTTATCATGTGTGCCTGCTTCTTATTTCCCCATATATCACCGTACCTACTTCCGAAACAGTAGTATAACATCTTATCTGAAACAATTCTAAACTGTTACTAGTAAAACATGAAAAAGTGTCAAGGCACCAAATATTCCTTTTACTTATCGGCACTGGTTTGTCAGAAATGGACCACTACAGCCCCCAGTCAGAATGGCCCTGTAGATGTCCTGGACCCCATCTAGAAAGTTTGCCGAGCGGGTGAAATAATTGGCGGACTGCGCAGCACACTTTGGTCATCTGGTTGACCTTGACCTTTCCCGTCAGTACCAGAACCAGAAACAAGTATCAGAACCAGTTTTCTCCGATCAGCCACGGCGGATGGATGGATTACAGCTGTAGTGTGACGAACTACAAAATATGATTGACATAACTTTTATTTACTAGACAAAAGCAGTGCCAATAGATCGCTACTGCAACATTCCGTAAATTACTTACAATGCAATTTTTCTTATAAACTAACTCCAGTATTTACTTTCTTAATTTCCAAGGGGAAATATCTGAGTGTTTTCAAGTTGAATCTGCCACAACTTGTTTCAAGTTATACTAGCAGATTGGAGCCTTTAACTTGAAAATTCTTCTTACCCATGAAAAATGTTACTTACTAAACAAGTTGACTTCGTTGAATTAAGTAACAGCGAAGAATTCTTTAAAATGCTTCCGCAGTGTCTACCTGGTCTCCACTATACTAACAAGTCACAGCAGATGGTACAAGAGTATTTCAGAAAACATAAAGACGACACCACGTAAAGCACAAAAACGACGGTGTACTTGAGGAATCGTCCGATGTTCAAGAGAAAGATTTGACCATTGTGTTGACTAAACGTAAACGATATTTATTGAAAGTCCTATTTGTACCCAAGATGCTTTGCAATCACCTTAATATTGTTTACATCTTCTTTAAGCTTCTGATCAATGAACAAAACGTTAATGTGGAACACGACAACAAACCGGAACTACAGCCAATCGAGCGATCTTTGTTTACGTGCTTTCTCATTAGCATAAATGTGAACTGTATCCAACTATCAAGTAAACACTATCATCAGATCAAGCATTCAAAAATTAGCTATCTTACCAAATTTTATATCTGTAGGCGAAAACACGGGCGAGGATTGTGCATCTCAAGTTCATAAAAATTGTAAGCAAATGTATGGGGTTTTTGGCTGGGTGGCAAGAAGTTCCCACACAGTCAAAAATTGGCTTATAATTTATCAAACTTTCGAGACAGTTCTTGGTCGACTATTTTTTTAAAATGTGAATAACTGAGGCCAACAAAGATTGCCCTACTAAACAACTAAACAGGATTACGATTTGGAATACTGACACGTGTTCCACAAAATGTAGTTGCACCCCGAAATGCATCTTGGGTAAAAAGGGGCTTCTAAGCCAACCCCGTCTATTTTGTGGGTACACTATGCTTTGGCCTTCCATTTTTATAATAAAATTGTACCTAACTGCTCCGATGCAAAGAAACGACACTAGGAAAGAACTTATTTTACAAAGGGAAGTAATAATTTCAAGTCCTAGTAGGAGCGAACGGCAGGTGGAACCCAACTGCAGTCCTTCTCGTCCAACGTGTGGTCGATAACTGGACGGTAATCCAGCGTCACCTTTAATAGACATAAAACGTAAAATTAGGAACATTCTGATTGAGTACAACAAGTTATACTCTAAACAGTGATTAGGATAAGACTTTGCATTAACGATCCCCTCTACACTAACTCTTTCCCATCGCACTTACCTTGCTCCATCACATTAACCTTCCCCCATTGTACTCACCTTCTCTCATCATGCTAACCTTACCCATGCACTGACCTCCCCCCGCCACACACACACACAATCAAATGGTCCGTCCCTAATGAGATATTAATAATAAAATATTGTATGTTTCATAAGAAACTTTTGGTTGGAATAATTGTTCTCCTGAGAACCAAATACGTTCAGCCTATACAGTCCTTTACGGGGGAGATCACACTTCACCACAGTTCTGCTGTTGCCCAGTTCAGCAATCGCCACACACGAATTGGGCTGTTGCTGCTGCTCTGCGTTGTAAAGCCACGCCTTTATGGCTACTCGCCCAGGATTGGCCAGCGTGACAGCGGCCCTTCCGTCTTTACTTGTAATGCTTTCAGAGGAACTTTCAAGTTCTATACCCCAGGTCACAAACTCATCACTAAGTTGAGCGAAGCCTGGGTGCCCAACCGCTGCTAGTGATTGTATGAAATAAGAAAACACAAAGTCCCACTTGGAACCCGAGCTTGTTCGTGCAAACACGTTCAGTTTGAAGAACCCGGGGGCTGGAGTATGAGCCAGAATAGTTCTGTTTTCCTTGTTTCTTTCCACAAAGCACAGTTGATGATCTAGATCTTTGTTATTCTGGTTCAGACGCGCCAACAAAGAAAGATCTTTCTGTAGCTTCACTCTCACTTTCACTTGGCCGTTGTTGGTCACAATATTTTCAATCTGATCCTGAATTTCAAGCCCCAGTTCTCTGAAGCTGTTGGACATGCGCACAAATCCAGCGTTTTGTCCAAGACCGCCATTTGATTTGATCTTGTAACTGCAAAGATATTCTGATTTGGCACCAGGCTCTTTGCTACCCATCACAACCAGTTTGTAGAGACCTGGCTCTGGAGTATGGACAAATAATTTACTTTCATCCCCAGACCTCTCTGAAAAACACAAATGATTACCGAGATTCTTTTCTGGTTCAAAGAGTTTAAGGTAGCCCGTCACATTTATGTCCCCGGGCGTTCTGAGTTTCATAGAAACTCGTCCATCTTCAGAGAAGACATTCTGCAGAGCGTCAACTAGTTCCACATTCCAGGCCGCAAATGTGTCCGACAAGTGGGGAAAACCTGGAATAGGACGAAACCCGGCAGAAGAATCGATAAAATACGTGCATAACCAAATGGAGCTTCCAGAGTCGAAGCTTTTGGTGAAAATATTCAGCTTATATTCGCCTGCTTCTGGGAGATGTATTTTGAGGAGAAATCCGTTCTCTTGCTTTTCACCAAAGCACAGAGAATGTTCCTGCTTTGTTTCCTCTGATTTGCTGATTAGTTTTACCAATGAACCTGATACGCTAGAATATTGGTTGCTATAGCAACGGAGATAAACGGACGCACTTCCGCTATCTGTTGTTATGTTCTCGAGTGGACGCTCCAAGTCGAAGCCCATAGAATGGAATTCACGGTTGATTGCTGGAAAGCCGCCCATATTTTGTCCCATTCCTCTGGACGTTATGAGAACATAACGAATTCCAAACTTCCATTTGCCTTCCACGAGCACCGAGATATCAAGTGTGTACTCTCCTGGCTCGGGAAACTGAGCTGTGACCTTGATCTGGTTGATGCCACATGGACTTATTTGGACCATGTTTCTTGGCCCTACCTTCTCCCCGGAAGGGCGATATTTCAAGTGACCCATAAGAGTAGCGGTTGATGGGGCGTAGAACAGAATTTCGACATGATCCTTATCGATTTTGTTAACACAAAATGGGTGGCTCACTACCGCAATACCCTTTGACACAAAATCTCCGGAAGGAACTACCAGCTTCTCAAAATCTTCCTTCGTGATTGGTTCGTCCAGAAGTTGCCACTGTGTCTCCAGAGGAAAGTGGTCTGTTATGGCATACTCCGGATCCATGAGAAAGCAGTGTGTGTTGGGCTCGGAGGTGAAAATCATATCATCCCCAATGTGTCCTGCACCCCACGTGACCTCACAAACGTACCATTTACCATTGACCTTTAGCACATTCCACGCGTGGTTAGATTTTCCATCTAAAAACTTTTGTTTAGGTTCATACCCGTAACCTTTAGCGTATCCTTCCACTATATGAACTTCCAGGTTTGCTGCTTTACACAGAGCTTCAAATAGATTCGCGTAGCCGGCGCATACACACACACGACTTTGCAGAACACTTTCCGCATCACAGCCTTTTTTGCTCCTTTTCCCAAAGAAACCTTCAGCGTCATAGGCAATGTTATGGGTCACCCAGCGATATATCGCAAGCGCTTTTTGCCTTTCGTTTTTCCATGGCGCTGTGAGGTATTCACTCAAGCGATTAATACTTGTTGTTTCATCTTTCGGAGTCTTGAACACGTGTGTGTCAATCTCGCGTTCTATCCCCGAGCGAGCTTGGAGTTTGCGCAATCGAATTCGCGCAAGAAACCGTCGTATTCTTGTTTGGATGAAAATGATCGTTTGTGGTGACACATTACACCAAGAAGTGTTGATAGTATCTAGGTTTTCGTCATATATACGAACTGCACAAGGCTTTGCAAACATGCCGTGTTTGGGCTTACAGGCAAAGTACTGGATGCCTTGAAAGGTGCCTTGGTTGCCCTGATCGAACGCTCTGTCCATTTCAATTCCGATCCATTCCTCGTTACTCCCTCCAAGCCCCGTAGGTCCCATAAATTTCACTGTTCCAACATATCCACGTACATGAACTCTGTCTCCGATCTTGAAGTTATGTTTGCTGAGAGTTCTTTGTGATCTCTCGTGTTCTGTGACTGAATTAGTTTGCTCGTGTTCTGTGACTGGTTTAGTTTGCTTTGTATTTCCATAATTGTTACTCTGGATAAAATCCTTATTTGTACTGGAGTTTGAACGTGAAACAACTTTGGTTGACGTTGAAGAACCGCAGCCCATTTTTAGATTTAAACTAAATGATGATGTTGAAGAAACTAGGCTGATTTGACTCGATCAGAGGCTTCCTTCCAACTGTGTAGCGAAGCATAACATTAGATAAAATAGGTAGCATAAACACAAGTTGCTAATAGCAATTGCCGATACAAATGGCGTGGAACAATACAATAAGAAAGACATCGTCAAATATGTCCCAGAGCAGATGAATAATTGAAGACTAACATCTCTAGTAATATTATAATTAGTATTGATTTTGAATTTTAGCTTTAAGTGTTTGATATTCACTTTTGTTCCGTATCGCATCGCTAAAAGTGAATAAACTATTAAACAACAACAAATTCACTGACTTTATGACGAAGAAATCAATTCTTTTGTTGACCCTGCTTGAGGCTGGTTTTATGAGAAAACTATTTTGAACACATGCGTCATTTTCAAGAGCAGAAAACCAATGAACATACCTGTTCGATACGATGCATGGAATGCTGTGTAAAACGGGGGACTTCAAGTTTGTTTTTATTAAACGGTAGCATATAAAACAGCTGTCAGCATTTTGCAATTCAGATATACAAGTTGTCTTCCTTCAACCGAAAATTGACACCTTTAGAATTACTAGCATTTATATAGCAAGCCATAATTTAATCATGATTCTTGTCTGGCCGATCGCCAACCCACGCAAAAAAACGAAAAATTCTGCCATTGTTTATCGCTTGTTGATGTGTAGACTGTAGTGTGTTTGTCTTAAAGTCCATTTAGAGAATGAAGTTCCATGTTGAGATGAAAATTATATTTCACGATATTATTGGGAACTAACTCAGCTATTGTCGCAATACGGTTTCTTTATCTGTCCTATTCCAACTTTAAACTTAACGCTGTCATTGCTGTTTGAAGTACATGTACAAATTATTGATCACGAAATTGTATCTAATATATTTTTACAGGTGATAAGAGACTGAATTTCAGTTGGTGTTTACTAGGTTGGTTTGCACAACGAATTTGCTCGACCCTGTTGTGTTTGACAACAGAAGTAGTGGATTGACCACAAAACATGAGAGAAACCAACTCGGTTTATTATATTTATAAACACCGATATGTTTTATATTCTGTTTACCTTGCGAAAAGCGCATGTCCATCTTAACGGCGCATGTCCATCATAACGGCGATAAGTCAGAAAGGTATTCCGTACGACAACAAAACTCATAACATCGCAAGTCAATGCAGGTTAGCTCGGCTCTGGGCTATAGTAGCTACACAAAAGGGACACCAAATCCGCGGGGGGGAGTCTGCAAATCAAATCTGAACGCGGACGTGGTTAGAAGTACAGGGAGGCAGAGTTAAGGTGGCTCGTATCTGTTTTCCATTTTCAGTCTGTGTCATTAAATTTAGCAAATGGTTTACTCACATATCCTGACAGTTTACTAACAGTTTATTGTTGTTGTTGTTGGTGGTGATGGTGGTGGTGGTGGTGGTGGTGGTGGTGTTGGTAGAATAATTCTTCAACGTATCAACAGTTTAATTCATATTAACACATATAAATGGTTTTGTAAAAGTTGTAAATGATTTTAAAAAACAAACGTTTTCGACCGATGTTGGTCATCATCAGGCATGGAGAAGTTTAGAGAGGGGGCTCTGAAATGTGTTCGTCTTGGTCGCCTTTGGGGTCATACTCATTCTTACGGCTCTGAGAGTGAAAGGGATGGACGACAGCAAGATAAAACAAATTTGAATTTACAGTGCCCAATGTTTTGCTATGGAGCACATACCTTGGTCGCTAGAACTAAGAATTTTCTCACCCATTTTTCACTCGGTTTAATTTAGTGGAGGAGGAGTAATCTGAGTGATGGTTGTAAGAACACTCTTCTTAAACTGAAGATAAAGACAAGTGCTGGATATGCTACAGAAAGCTCAATAAGACATTGCTCCGTTATTTTAAAATGAAGGCAAGAACAAATAGCAATTACCGCTTCAACTGGAAGAACTCTTTCATATACGTCTAATTGACTGTTTTGAGTTCTTTTTTGAAATGTCAGCTTTCCATTTGAGGCGGAAAGCTTAACCAGTGTTCCTATTGAATAAAAACTGAACTTATTTGATTTATGACCATTTATGGCCGGAACCTAAAAAACGAAACATCACACGTAATTTAAATATAACGATCGGTCATAGTGTTGCTGTGGTTTTGGCCCCAAAACCGAAATTCTTATCAATAATGAATTTTGAATCACAAAAATTTCGCAACTCTTTACAGTCAAACCGGAAGTTTTTTTGCGCGCGACATTGCAATGTTGTAGCGCAAAAGAACTTCCGGCTTGACTGTAATATTGAACTGTAAATGTTCAGTGAGTGTCACAAATTGATTCGACTGAAAAATATATGTAAAATGGATTGTTCAATATGTTATACATGGGTTTGTTTAATAGCTGCATGATACTATGAAAATCTACTGTTGTTTCTATTGTCAAAAGTTTCCCAAGGAGCAAAGCGGATATGGAAAATTGAATCACCACAAACAGGAAGTCAAAAGCAGGAAGAATACTATATAGCAGGTACGTAATCTGAAACTGAAAAGTTTTCAGAATTCCTTTAATTTATGAATGAAAAGACAAAGACAATCTAATCTAAAATCTCATGTCTCAACTTTTCCAGGTTACTTTTTTGTGCTAATTATGTCACCACGAATAGTTTTTATCGACAAATCCCATCCACACCAAAGCGTAGCTAGCAGGCTGGACAAATCCGCCGGGGAACAGCATAGGGCCCCCGGCCGATTATCACACGTTTTCGGTGGGTCACTGCTAGACTATACATTCGATGAACAATAAAAAACAAAACTGTTTGTTCTGTAAATCAAGTTATATTGTGAATCGATCAAAAATTGTTTCGCTTACGCGAGGTTTTAATTGGCCATTCACCGAAATATTGAGAGGAAGAAAAGCAAAGGGACTTATCTTTCAAAATGGGGCATCCTACTGTACAATGGTGACAGGATGGAACACCAGGTATAGCTACCAACCAAGGTTCTATTACAATTCAACAAATAGAGGTGCATGTGCCCGGCGGACCTGTAGCTGGAAACAAGGCAAAATAAATTGACAATTTTTCTTACTTTCTGCTGCGGGCGTACAAACAATTCAAATAGGGTAGTTTATTAACATGGTATCAAATTCATCATATTTGATAACGGCACACCTTAAGAAGTATCTTTTTCACTTGAAAATTGTTTGCCTTCAAACCACTATAACGGGCCAAGCACACATAAATATATAATTATAAATGTCTTGCAAGCACTGATCATTCTTCTAAGAAAATTGTAAGTTCCTATAAAAACTCTAACTCATAAACATAATAAAGAAAACAATCAAAATAACGAAACAAAAACAAATTGTCTCTACTCAACATTTCTCCTTTTTCTGTTTTGTACGTAACGGTATATTCCCTAGAACGAAACATTGCAGTGGAATCTACAAATAACAGACAATCTTAGCGTCACCATGAGGGACTTTTCGCATGTGAATATTTATGACAATACAAACAACCGGATAATGAAGCTCAAACATTGTACGCTCAGTAAGCAAACAAATAACGTTTTTTGTGTATTTATTATCATTGCCAAACAGGGGAAATTGTTTTCTAGCAGTTTCGAATGATGTCAGTCAACACTAAAAACCGACGGGAATTTTCCCTTTCAACGCTTGAACAGTTGTGCGAGCGCTTAAATATGATTCGCTGTAGCTCTCGAATTCAAAGCACACTGAAGACAACACTGAAAACAAGCATGGCTACAAACCAAAGTTCTATTAGAATTCAAGACATACAAGTACTCCGGGCGCTACAGCTTCAGCTGGAGTCAAAAGCTACGGGTCTTAAAGAAACCTTCGCTCGTATTTTGAAAGAAAACCACAATGTGCAAGTTGATGGCCTGCCTTTGGAATTTGGTCTCACCTCCTTCGTGAAAAGTACCGTGAGAAAACAACTCTCAGTCCAAAACACGATTTGGTACGACCTCTTCCAACGGTTTAAGAGGTTTATTGAAGCAATGAAAATTGTGAAGACGAGCTTCAAAATCCCGGGGAGCCCATTCGTAACAGAGGAGACAAAGCTAGACGAATTGCAGCTAGTTGTATGCAATATCTGTCAAGTCATCAAAGAAGGCGCACTGAAAATTTCTGGTGTCCAAGTGGAAGACAAGTCTTTTGAAAGCTTGAAACACGAACTGCAGACGAAGACTCAAGTGTACCTGAACTGCGAGAAGGAAAATGCACGAGATCGCGTGGATAGTGGGAGAAACCAGACAAGTGCAGTAAACCTGATGAATTACGTGATATTTGCAGAACTTGGTAAAATGGCTACCATCTTGGGTTTGGAGATGTCGAAGGTAGTCAAGTCTCAAGATACAGCCTGAAGTGATAACAACATTGAATAGACTTTGGTCATAAGAAATTTTGTGTTTGTTTACTAAAGAAGAAGATTAACTTAACGAAGAAGCTAATCTAATGTTATTCTATATTAGAATTTAATAATGTGATCCTTTACAGGACTTATATGTAATTTAAGAGATTTTTGAACTTCAGCTCCGTTGTAAGATTCGAAAAGTTTTTGTTTAAATTTAATTAAGAATAATAGGGACCTGAAATTATGAGTGAACAGAGCGTGCATTTACTAGTTATACTACTATTAGAATAAAAGTTTTTGTAATAAACTTTTGTTGAACTCTGGTGATTGATTATAGGTGCCCGGGTCAGTATCTGCTTACATTTGTTGTATTCACATAACCTCGGCCGGTAAGGGAAAAGACTTGGGATCGAGGTCAAACGGTATTCACAGTGGAAAGTATGAGTTAAACGATTTGCACAATGTTCAGTTCTAGTTTATTCCAAATTGCACAAGCAGCTATGCTATTGCACTCTTGGAAATTAGGTTCGTTAAAATATTTCACGTGGTTAGTCTAAGAGTAATGTTGCGGACTCAAGACTTACAATACTGCATGCATCCAACCTACATTTGTCTGCCGAATACTAGTTAACAAATTCAAGAGAAACCGCCCAAACGCCAGAATACAATCCTTTCCGAACTTGAGGATAGATATATAAGCTGGAATAAGGCAAATTTGTATGAAATACTGAATGCATGTGGATAATTATAGTGACAACCAGATGGTAGAGGATTGCCATGTAAAAGAAAAGGAAGACCTTCATTTTTTATTAGTATCTGACATTGCGTTTCTTTTCTTAAACTGCAGAAGGCCAATTTTCAATATAAGTTTTTGCCAAAACTTTTGAGAAGGTAAAATTCATTTACTTCGCGCATCAAACGTTTATGAACCAGAAAAAATTATATCACGTTAGGACCTGCGAAATAAACAATACCACCTTTTATTTCGAGCCCCCAGCCTCTAATAAGCCCCCCTTCTAATAAGCCTCCAGTCCAGAAGCACTGAAAATGAGGAAATATAGTAGTTTTTTAGGCCACTTCAGCCTAAATTGTTCTTAAGTTATTCTTATTTGTAAGAACAGCAAAGCTACGAAATAAGCCCCCAAAGGATCGAAAACCTATAAATCATATATCGTTCTTAAACTGTTGTAAATTTTGGGCAATTTGTACCTCATTGTTCTTATAAAGTTGTTCTTACCAAAAAAGCGTGTAGAAACTAATACAATCATACAAACGGGAAGGCAAAAACTGCGATTTATAATCATAGAGGCAAAAACATTCTATTTATTTAATATAAACGGTCTCCATGCAAGTCATGCAAAAACCTTAACTTTTCAGTTCTGCTTTGATTATATTATAGTCGCTACAAGTTGTTGAGAAACAATGTCACAGGAACCGTGTGCTGGTATTTTGTTATTTTGCCAGTAAGAATAAAAAATAATCCCTTACCTTTTTATTAGATAATTTCATATGCTGTTTTATTCGAGAGCATTGCTATTACTTGCCAAAGATGTCAGAACCTTCCGATTCACTTTAAGTACCTGGAAAGAAGGGGTGTTGTTTGAGCAGTTATTCAGTGCTCGGACACAAAACCTCGTGAGACACCGGAATAATCGGGTCATGAATGATTTTATATACAATTCCAAATCATCCGACCGATTGCTGACAGCGCTTTTTCAAGTGGTAATATGAAAAAAATTGGCTATCTAGTATATTATTAGAGATTTTATAAAACGATGGCCAAAGCTACTAATTTGTCATCTTTTGTCTTTTCGTGTGTAAAATGTTAGTGGATTTAACAAAAGCAAGAGAGAGCGCTAGCGTTGGCTTCATTTGAAATTGCCCCTCGCAACATCTTGCACGTTCACAAGAAGCAGATCTACCCCGCTGTGATACCCCTTCCCTGTTAAAGTTTTTCGACAGTTAAAAACATCGTATACGGTACATGGGTGAACAAATTCAGCCAAACTCTATCAGTATGTTATGATTTTATTGTGAGTTAGGGATTTACTTTCCTTTCTTCATGCAGTGTTTCAATCCGACCCAAGTGTTGACAGGACAAAATGCAAGCTTCCCGTGTCTTTAATAAAAATGTATAGAATTTTATGAGCGGTTGCACCGCTGTTTAGAAACGATTCGATTCACAAACAACACTGAAGATAATGTATGGCCGCAAGGATTTTATGAGTATTTATAATTCCATTCAAGAAATGGGAAATAAATTAGTTATAGCAATTATAACTATATAATTTTTGCCTAGCGAGCAAATAACACGATAAATCGCGTTTAAACCAGAACCAATAGGCAATACAACTCACAATATAAATGCAATACTTTATTTCGTAAGCTTTCTATTCTGAGCTTGGAGTCAATTTTTTTCGAACGATTTCAATTTTTCTATATATTTGCTCTTATTTCGTGTCATGAATTTTCCTTCGCATTATACCTTAATAAGGCTACTATTATTTGCGGCAACTGAATTTTGCGATTTTTACGACTGTTCAGTAAATCGCAAAATTTAGTTGCCGCAGTGGTTTGTACTCGCGAAATTTGCCCTTTTCCCCCCATATTTGCCCTATTTTGCCCAAATTGTCGCGTCTTGTTCTTTTGTCTGAAATGTTTTATTTCTCAAGCGCGCCGGAAGATTTGTCTCAGTCAAAACCTTGCAAAATCACAAAATTAAAGTACTCGCAAAATATGCAGTTTCCAAAATCGCAAAATTTAAACATCGCAAGCCTTAAACAGTTAAAAGGTATTTACTCTTATTTACTCTCCCTCCGTTAAGATTGGATAATGTAGCGAATCGAACCGTCAGTATAACAGAAAACTACGATTAAAGCGGATTTTACAGATTATCCTCTACAATCAATTTCTTGGGACCCAAGAAATTCCAGTTCGTTCACGGCAGAAAAAATTATTATTCATAAATTAAGTGCCCGCAGAGGCTCTTGGATGCACTTGTGGCTTTTTAGACAACCTCGTTCCCAGGGTCTTCGCTCTTCAATTTTTTAAAACTTTTATATTATATTGTGAAGCGCCTTGAACTTTAAGAATAGTGCGCTATATAAATTGTAGTTTATTATTATTCCGAGAAAAATTTGTCTCGTGAGAGCGAAGACCCTGGGAACAAGGTTGCTTTTTAGAAGGTATTTGCTATTGTTCTTATTCACTCTCCCTCCGTTGGTGCCTGTGATCATAGTGGAATCTAGAAACACTCAGACAAACAGTCGTCGCCAAAGGTGAAATTTTTATCACTATAAACAACCGGATATAGGAAGACTGCAGTT
>JANVCK010005570.1:0-22517 GCA_026546655.1 Epizoanthus illoricatus | reverse complement strand
TATAATAATTATTTGGATGTGACAGGGGAGGAAACAGTACTTTAGTCCCAGTTGATATTCTCCCCCTTGATAGATAAAATAAGACTGAAACGGGATGAAATAAAATACAGTTGGTATAACAGTGGGGAATGTATAAAAAGCAAAATAACTATGGCAGCTGATAAAAGGGGAGTTTGTCCTTGAAGTAGGTGTTAAGAGCGGTACTCAAGTGATATAGATTAGAGAAGGGTTTAAGGTTCTGAGACAAGTCATTCTAAACGTTGATAGCTCGTGGAAAGTATGATTGCCTGAAGTAGTTCTGATTTTGAGTGGATATTACACAATAATTGTTAGGGTCAAAACTATGCGTACAATAACTAGAACCTGGGCGAATTTAGGGGAGGGGCCGGGGGGCCGCGGCCCCTCTTTCGTCATCATATTTACAAAGGTTTTATAAGAAAAATGCAGCAGAAGAGCCCCAGCCACCCCTTTCTGCCCTGCCCCCTTTCCGAAATTTTCGGTTCTGGCCCCCGCTTTCTGAAATTTCTGGATTTACTGGTAAAATTTAACCTTTGACATATCATATAACTATTAGTGAACATTATGACAATAATAATAATAATGGTAACATTGATAACATAAATAATATTAATAATCATATCACAGAGACAGAGATAGTGACAACCAGACGAACTACCACTGAGGTAGAGTCTGTAAATAGGATTGTTTGGTAACTTGAATTTTTGGCATTTTTTTATATACATGTTCAGCCGCTAAATAATATGTTACTAAAACACTACACAGAAAGTAAGACAACTTTATAGACTTAGGAAAACATAGGCTGATCAACAAACAAGAATTATTGTATTGTTTATAGAAGGATATATATCATCTCAATATTCATCCATTATAACCACAACCACAATCACAACCAGAGACAGAGATGAAATTACAGAATGTCACCATTGCAATGGAGATCAAAGTTCAGGATTCCCTGTGATTTCTCTGAGTCAACTTACACTTTCCCTGACCAATCACAACATCCATCCACCCACAGAGCTGCCAAATCTCCCATTCACCGAAGTCTTAAACTATAATCTCTGATTTTAACAAGCCCCTTTTCAGAGTTGTTAGTAAGCTTCAAAATACGTGGCCGACAAAGATACGAGAGGGGCTATAAGCGTTGCTAGAATGAGCACCTGGGGGACGGGGAGGGGGAGTGGGGAGTTATCAGACATGTCCCCTGGAAAAACGTTTTATGCAAGCCGAGACTGATTTTTAATCAAAAGATCAAGTTTACCTGATAAAGATCAAAATTCCCTGACATGAAAAAATATTTTTCCTAACTTTTTTCTAATCTGAGGTGTACCTGGATCGCTCTAGTTCATAAAAGATCTACAATAAAATTTTACACAAACTGAAAGTTACATATCAAATGAGTGAAGAGTATGCATTACGTACCATGCGATCTTCAAACCCTCTCACTTGAATTCCTGGAGGTAAGGAAGTCTGTAGTAATGCCATCTCCTTCTTGATACAAGAAAGAAACTTCCTCAGATTTCCTGGTTGGAAGGTGGTGTGCCTGAAGGCATGACTTTCTGGTACATTCTCAAGCATCCTAAAAGCTGGATTTCACACAGTAAGTGAGTTAGTGACTGAGTGACTGAGCGGGTGAGTGAGTGAGTGAGTGAGTGAGTGAGTGAGTGAGGGAGGGAGGGAGGGAGGGAGGGAGGGAGTGAGGGAGGGAGTGAGCGAGTCGGTGAGTGAGTGAGTGAGTGAGGGAGGGAGGGAGCGAGTGAGTGTGTGTGTGTGTGTGTGTGTGTGTGTGTGTGCGTGAGTGAGTGAGTGAGGGAGTGAGTGTGTGTACGAGTGCGTGCGTGCGAGCGTGCGTGTGTGCGTACGTGAGTGAGTGAGTGAGTGAATGAGTGAGTGAGTGAGTGTACGAGTGAGTGTGCAGGTGCACGAGTGACTGTGTGGGCGAGCGAGTGAGCAAGTAAACTCGTGAGTGAGCGAGTAAACGAGTGAGTGAATGAGTGAGTGAACGCTGACGGAATAGGTGTACACTTAAGGTGATTCAAGTTCTTGAACCATTTTGATAGAAAAATAGTGAAAGGCCAGCATAGTAACCTTTACTCTCCTTGTGTTAGCAGGCAAACCAACTCCCCCTGAAATACGAATTATTACATGGACTGCCTCACAACTCACCTGTCACTGTTCTTGGGGCTGAAGGTCACGTGATTCTGCAGCTGTTCGTACAACGTCATAATCTCGGCCATTCCAGGTAAGAACACCAGCACGGCTACAGCCTTGGGATACTATCGAAACAAACAACGTTGTCACCAAACCTTCACTACATGTGCCTCAATTAATCTTGGACCTTGAAGTCCAGGTACAGCTAAATCTTAAACGGTTTGTAAGTACAAAACCGCAAAATTATATACAGTGCATTAATCGATGTTAAGTAAAAATGGAAATGTCACAATCACTTTTTAAGAGACACCTCCCAATCAATCATCTGTGGTCCCACAAGACTCCTTATCTATAATTTCCAATATTAATATAACTAGCTCTTTGGTAGGAAAATTAGTTCACCTATTAATTACTAGTTTGTTTCCATTATTATATTAATCTATTATTCAATTCCCGTTGCTGTGGTAACAACTGTTCCGAGTCATGTCGGCCATACTGGCAACCATGTTGGATTTTTCCTTCATTTTCTGAAAATATTTTAAAATCTCTACATTACAGGTAACAACAACTGAAATAAAGGAATTGAACGCTAAGAAATCGAAAAATACAACACAAACATTGATGATGAATACAGTCAAAACATTGATTTTCCAAAGATTTAAATCCTATGTTTAAACAGAACAAGACGGTGATCAGAGAGTCTAAATTTATTGTAACTTTGCGTCGATCATCGTCCAATACTAATTTTTTTAAAGTTCCACGATCGTACAAACTAAAATTTTTCAACTCACATTTCATTTCCCTGAATATAGATACACAAAATAAAATGTTTTTACAATAAGTTAATATTGATAATTATCTTAACTCAATTCTTATCTGTCCTTAATTGATTTGATTCAAACTATAAATACTAACTACTGTAGTAGGAAAAAGAAAACGAACAACTTCTTAAAGAAACTATCACAACTTTAGTGTGGATCACTTCACAGTATTCACCTTGTGATCACCATCAACTATCCACTCCAGCAATGTGACGATGAGGTCATAGTTTATTTTCTCATGGTCCATTGTGCAGAGTGCAGTGATAGCACGCTCGCTGTATTCTGGATGAAGACAAAATGCAAATATATGTGACACCTGTAGGACGACATCACATTGGCAATACTCTGATCTGCTGGACTCTCTACAAAATTATGTTTCTCCTTATTACCAGCTCCCACTTCATTTCTCCTTCCTGCTGTACTGTTTGTTTCCTGTTTCTGAACTCTACCCATCCAATACGCCTATTGATCTATTCATTCAGATATTTTTGCCTTTAATTTTTTACTTATCCGTACATGTGCATCATATGCATGCATGCATCCATCTATCTATCCATTCATTCATTAAATATTTGTCCGTTATCCACCCATCAACACATCCACTTACTTATACATTCACAAGTTTATCCATCCATCTATTCAACCGTCCATCCGTCTATCCATCCATCCACTGTGCATGCATACATGTACATACATACATACATACATACACACGCAGGTACGTCCGTACATTCACACATAAATATTAGAGACATAAATACACATACATATGTATGTACGTACATACATTACCATCCATCCGTCCTTCCATCAGTCCATCCTTTCAATTCATCCATTTCAATCCATCTATTGATCCATTGACCCATTATCACTACCAATACTTCTCTGTCTGTTCTTATGATCCTTCCATGCACCCATCCATCCATCCACCTGTCTATCCATCCATCAACTTGTCCACCCACCAATCCACCCATCCATCCATCCATCCACCTGTCCGTCCATCCATCCACCTGTCCACCCCTCCATCCATCATCCATCCATCTATCCGTTTGCCCGTCTATCCACCTTTCCATTAATACATCCAACCACCCATGCATCCGTTACCATTAACTACCACTACTTCTCTGTCAGTTCTTTATCCTTCCATCTAATAACTTATCAGCTTGTCTCTGTTCCTATAAATTTTGCCTTTCTACCTCAGCTGTTTGCCTTCATCTCTCGTTCTCACAAAGACATGCATCTCTCTCTCTCTTCTTCCTTTTCTTGGGCACTTCACTTAACTCACCCACATATCTCAGAGCCATCTGTTCTTCAGTCAAGTTCTGATCTTCAATCCTATTATTAGGGAGCGAAGTCTCCTTGGCTCGTTGAGCTGCTGTCTTCAGTTCCTTCATTAGCTGTTGCCCCTTCACTGCTTCCCCAGAATGACTCCCCAGAGGAACTGCATTGGCACGCTTTACTGGCCTGGCATAGGGTGAGTCTGGATCCATCTGATAACTGGGAAATACAATGCACATCACTTGGGGTAATCTAAAATATGTCCAAAGCTGTAAAACTGTTGCCAAGGTTTTGCAGTTGAACTTACTTGGTCATTTCTAAGGCATCTTCAATGAAAAACTGGTCCACTGGAAAGGTTCGACCTGTAGAGAGGGGATATCCATGAACATGGTTTATCTTCAAGTGTTTCATGGTGTCTCATATGTAAAAAGCTATTCCCATCTAACTCCAATATGTTTACCTCTGGCACACAAATTCGCAATCACAATCCTAGAAAGTCTCTAGACTTTGTCCCCATCATTGTCAGTAATGCTACACTTAAACAAGTGCATAAATTATCTTTGTTTTAGATTATTTTTTCACATGAAATAACTTCAGCAAATAATGGCAATGAGACATACATACATGTGACTGCTACAGTATCATACAACATATTTTAACTGGGAGTTTAATACATGTACAAATTGTTATCAAACACATATTTACTTAAAATTATTTTATGTCATAATGACTAATTACATGTACCAATACTTTTGCCAACCAAATGATCACAACAACAGTACCAATCAGATGTGTTCGTACCTGGAATGTGAACAACTGGTGCATTGTAAAAGTAGTTGGAGAACAAGTCAGCATTCAGAGTGGCACTCATTAGAACCACACGGAGATCAGGACGCTCGGCAACAAGTCCTTTCAGAACCATCATCAAGAAGTCACTAGAAAAGATACACATGAAATAGCTGATATACAAAGATACATACTTTATCTGGGCTGTGAATGAACCCCCTTTTCAATTCAAATCTATTGTCAGTATTTCTCACAAGGTATTAGCAGGGGTGGATTCAGGATTTTCTGCAAGAGGGGTTGTAAGTATGAGGGGGAAAGGTAAAAGACACTAGGCCTAGGGAGGTCTGGACTCTGGGAGCTTAATTATGAGGTGTCAGACAAGTTTGAAAAATGTTTAAAAATGGGGTTGAACCCCCCTCAACCTTCCCCCTTGATCCACCTCTGCTCTGCAACATCAAAGGTAGGGGTATGGAATGGTAAAACCAGAGACTTGTCAAGACGCCAGGACGTGTGTTTGAAAATACACACAAGCCACATAATTATGGACAACAATTCATCACTATTGGTCTTAGAAATCACCATATAATTATCTTTATGAACTCCCTTAGTACAAAATTCCTGGTGATGGCCTGGAGTTTCACTCCATCTCTTTGGTGACATCTGTCACCTAAGTAACTAAGAGGGGGGTGACAGGGTTTGTGGATCGGTGGATTTTGCCTAAAATTTCATTTGGATTGCAGTTTTTGAAGACAATGTCCGCAGATTTGCAGATCTATCCTATCAACGTAGTGGATTTGGAAGATTGTTTGGAGCAGATTTTGGATTTAACATATTTACCAATCAAAATGTAGTGGATTGGCAGATTCACATACAGATTGTGGATTCGGATTTAGGCAAGAATATTTGCAGATCGACAGATTTTGATACCCCCTTTCACACCCCCCACCCCCTCCCCATCTAAGGTATAATTGATTTCCTAACAGTCACTACACATGCATGCAATGACCAACATCTACAAACTTATGGCAGTCATTACAATTGATATGTCATACCTTTCCTCTGTTCTTTCATGAACCTCATCCACAATCACATGACTAACTCCAGGTAATGTTGCCTCTCCCTCAAGTCGTCTCAGCAATATTCCAGTTGTACAGTACAGCAGACGAGTCAACGAAGACTAAAATGGAAAACAGACACCACCATCATAACTTCTTAAAAGGTAATGGTTCTTTACAAATAATTATTGAGTAAGACTAACCCTTTTACAATGTATTCCCAATCAATGCAAAACAAAATGTACCATACTTCCTTTATTTAGCTCCCCTCTATTATAAGCTCCTTTTGAAAGACCTACTGACAGTATCGATACAGGTGCAGATGCAGACATGAATACAGGTGCTCTCCACAATGCTTTTCAGCTACCTGTTTACATGGAGTACAAGCTTAATTCTGGTACTTGCAGGTCTTAGCCAGACCACTGAATGTGGTTCACAATATTTACTGTCTGAGACGTTGAGTAGTGCCCTTAGTGAAACAGACCACAGCCCATGCATTAGGCTACTCCTATCTGTCTGTCTGTCCATCTAATTGTCTGTCTGTCTCTGTAACTCTATATCATTTTCTCTGTCTCTGTCTCTCTCTGTCTCTCTCTGTCTCCCTGTCTCTCTCTCTCTGTCTCTCTCTCTGTGTCTGTGTGTGTGTCTCTGTCTCTGTCTCTCTACATGTACCTCCCTCTGTCTATCTATCTGTCTGTCTCTGTAACTATGTATCTAGTATCTATCTCTAAGAGCCCTTCCTCCTCTCCCACACACACCCATGCTGTTTGTTTCTTGAAATGGAAGCTTTGGTTGGTTTTCCAATTGGTCACTTTAGAAGACAAACCTGTTTGCTTTCCAGTCGGATCTGATATCCCACACTATCTCCCAGTTTTTCAGCCCTTTCACTGGCCACCCTTTCAGCTACAGACGTAGCAGAGATGCGTCGTGGCTGTGTGCAAACAATGTAGCATTCTGAGCCTTGTTCCATTCTCAAAAATGAGTCCAATATGAACTGGGGAATCTGGGTAGTTTTACCACATCTGGAAGTACAAAAAGAGTGTACAGACTGGTTAAATTAGTATCTTTCATATTGGTGCATGTTTGGCACAAAAATTTTCTCTAAGTTATAAAATGCTATTTCCATACATGTTAAGTTCCATATTTTGTCTTGAAAATTACATTTGGGAAATTTTATAAGTCTTGTTGATACCTTACCTCAGCAATTTTCTAATTGCAAATGTGGGTCTGATCCACTAAAGGTGGTTACAAACTAAGTAACTTATTAATTGTCAACTATAAAAGCACAATATCAGATGCTTAATTAGTTGATATCTAACTAAAACATATTAATTATATTTAACTAACCCTGTCATTCCACTGATCACAACCACTTGGTGCTTTTCAAGGACATCCAGAATTTCGTGTTGTGATTTCCATGCAGGCAACTTCTTGCGTTCCCCAAGCATTGACTTGTAAGCTGGTACAGACTGTGAAGAGATCAACAATTTTGGGTTGTTTTAAATCAGTTGATTAGAGATGTGAGTACGAGATTCATGAAGTTCACTTTCCACAAGGATGTGTTTGACAAAGTGGACATTTGCATGGAAAAGAACCAACATCAGTCACCCAGTCACTGCATGACTTGGGTCAACATAATTTATTATAAATTTTCTGCTCTATGCATGTACTATAATTATGGCCAGTACCATTGATAATGTTATTAACTTTTGGCAATGGGTATGCTGCTACTCTGCCCCATACTGCTATTCTGAATATTGGAGTAGGGCTAAATATGACTATGTACCTTTTTTAAGAAGAAAATCAGGTCTATTAAAGTTGGGGGTGTGGCTTATATGTGAGTACTAATAATAATATGTAAAATTTCTTATATAGCGCAAGTCCCATTAACATTCTCGATGCACTTTACAAAACTATTTAATGACGGTATTTAAAAAGAATACTTATATAAAAATATATTAGAAATATTTAAAAAGTATATAGATATATATGTCAATAAATTAATATATTAAAAAGATTTAAAAAGATACGGTTTTAGCATTCACTTAAAAGAGGCCAATGAGTCTGCTTCTTTCAGGGTGATTGGAAGAGAGTTCATAGGGATGCATATGGGGCAGCAACAGAGAAGGAGTGAGCACCATAAGTTTTAGTTAAGTTTCAGGGTACAAGCATTATTTTGTACATGTATCAGACTTATAGTGAACTATCTTTCCCAAAAAGTAGTCAAGAGTTTAGGGTGCAGCCTATGTATGAGCCAGTGTAGCCTATAAATAAGTATTTACAGTATATATATGTAGGTAAGTCAAACCCGTATTAAGCGGCCCTCTATTAAGTGGCCACCCTCTATTAATGGCCACTTCTTAAAGTACCAAAATTTTTGTCAGTCATTTACTGTAAATTCAGTTGCCACTGTATTAAGCGGCCATGCATGCATAATCTCACATGCTAAATACCTGCAATTTCTGGAACTGTTGTTTCAGTTTTCTGTTTACTTTTCCCCTTTCTTCTTCTTTAAGCACAGTTGTAATGTTTCCATTCTTAGATTGACTTCCTTGTGAAATGCCTTCCCTGGAATTTATAGATTCAGCATCATCTCCCTTGACTTCTACATGTTGTTTATCAGCAATAGCCTTTTTCTTGACTGCAGGCAAACTGAACTCAGATGGTGAGGTTGTTAGCAACTCTAATATTTGTTCCTTATCCTCCAGCAAACTAGCAAGAGTGAAAACTGCAGGAATTCCACTCTCTGCAAGACTTTTTGCCTCTTCAATTAATCTTAGTGTAATATTCAGTGAGGCATAACTTGGAACAGTATCAAGAACTGAGTGAAAAGCAATAATTGGGACTTCATAAGGATAAAGTGACCCCTCAGGGAATCTAATTTCAAGGTGAAATGTTGATACATTTGGGTCTTCATTATCTCCTGTGTTTTCTTGACCAGTACACTCTGATGGCGTTTCTCTTAACTGATGGCTCATTCTACATTTGTTTCCATATCTACAGTTTCCTCCCAGGAAAAATTTGCAAAGATTCTTTGCTCTTTGCTCAGATCTCTTGGCATTCACATTCACCCTTCTGTTTTCATTTTTCCTCTTTTCCTGTTTAAAATATTCAATTACATAATCCAAAGTTAAAGTTATTACCCAAATACGGTCTGAAATAACCTCGCTAAAGGCCTCATCATATATGGATTCTAAAGCTAAAGCTTCCTCACTTCTCTGAACTTTTGCTTCATCAAACTGTTCACTAGTATAGTCCTGATTTTCCAAGCCAAGATTTGTCAAACCACAGCTTTCCACAATTAGCTGCTCAAGTGCTGCTCCAACATCATCATTACAGTTTTGCAATGCTGACAAACATCTCTTTTGTTCAAAACCACATTTCAATAACTTACTAAGAGCAAATTTATTTGCAATTTCTTCATCCTTCTTGAATCCAACAGCCTCTTCCACAACCAGCCTCTGGTCTTCCACTCTCTTCCAGTAACTTTCATTTTTTGCAACATTGTGTGAATAATCCGAACAACTCCCAAATGAGAACTCTTCAGAACATTCTGACACATATTCTGCCCCAGGCCCTCCAGTGCAAAGCTGTTGAAGCATTTCCGTAACCATATCCTGGTTGTCCTGACTCATCTGCAGTCGCTGCACACGTGCCTGGTATTTAGGTGGCCTCATCCAATACCGCTTTTTGCTGTGATTATCTTGTTGGCTACTCTCAGGACCAGCAGACTGAGGTTGTACTCTTGGTTGTAGAATATCATCATATTTCTCAATCTGTTTACCCTTGGTATCTTCTTTCCTTTCACCAGCTTTAGCCTGACCCTTGGCATAACCAGGGGGCTGTGTTTTTGGTTTGTTGAATCTCCCACCACCCCGGTTTGGTTTACGGTTTGATCCTCTTTTCATGCTGTCATGTACTTGAATGGAACAATCTCACATTTTGGTGATGGCTTTAAATTTGTATCCCCAAATCCAGTACCTAGCATCCAAATTTCCCCTTGCTACATGTACCCTTTAAAACAATGTGATCAGATCTGTGAGAAGAACAAACATATATTACAACTTTACTAAGCAAATAATCCCCTTCCCTCTCAGGCTAATATCAGGGAAAATGTCTTCAGAATCATGTCATTATAATAATTTATTTGTCAGTAGATTCTCCAGCTTCAGCAGAATAAAGATTTATTTAAAGACGAAAGATTGAATCTGATGAACTTCCATACTCAAGCCTAATTGGTACATAATTAAAATATGAGTATAATTATTTATCTGTGGGCTTAGATCTGCAGACTGTAGAGTGCAGGTAAGGAGACATCGGAAAAATGATTTGCTGCCGCTTAACGTCAATTGGACGTCAAGGGATTAACCCCCTCCTCCCTTAACGTCCACTAATGTTTTTATGTTTTACCTTATATTGACCACTGGGGGCATGCATTTTATGGTTAACTTGCTCTCTGCAGCTTTAGCTGGGTGATCGCCACATGATTCATATGAACGTTCAACAAAGTTTTAAGAAAGAAGAAAATATGAATATCATACCGTCATGAACATGATCAACATGGTGACTTACCTGGAACACTTTATGCCATTAGCACAGACACAAGCACAACTGAACTTGATGATGACATTTATTTGGATAATTAAAGTTACATTGATTCAACTAAAAGTTTACTGAATTGAATATCTTAGCTTAATCACATACTCTTTTCCATTATAAAATTTTTATTTTTGAGCGTTTTTCCTTAATGTCCACTGACAATTCCATGGACCACCTCCCCCCTCTTAACATCCAATTATTGACGTTATTAAAGTGGCAGCAAATCGAGTTTCCGAGAGTGACGGCCCCTAAAATCTATGGACTATGGGTTAGAATTAGAGTTCCGTGTATGGATAGGGTTGTAGTTAGGTTAGGATTTAGCATCTGTTCTTAGGAATCATACATCACGACAGAAATCTACAACGTTTGATTATCTTTTACTGCAATATGAATATCGATCGGCATACATCATCACATGTACATGTATGATTCTCGCAAACAGAATCAAACTGTCCGATTCCATTCTGTGACTAGGAGCGTTTTGCCTGTGGATCGTGGATGGAAAGAACGTGATCATGAAGTAAAAGATTGGGCGTCAGGAGCGCTGCATTCTCATGTCGCACTTGCACCCGGCCCCGCTCGACCAATCAGTAATCACATAGTCATAGTGATAGTCTCTCTCACTTCGAATTCGCTCCACGATCCACGAACAGTTGGAGAATGGAACGTCCGTAAATTTGACATTCAACCATATATATTTAGGCTATGTTGTAAGCTGAAAAGATACAAACATGAAGTATGATAATAACATCAGAATCAAGGAAACTCTGGACACAAAACCTTACCAAATTCACAGCATATTTCTTCCAGTTCTGATGTGGCAAAAATATCATTTCTACCAGGCGTTCGAGTTGCTAGTCTATTGCGCATATCAATTGAAAAACACCGCTGACAAGCTAACGCTATTACCTCCGGCTCCGGTGAGAAAACAAAGCGAAAGACAGCAAATTTTCTAAAATTAGATGTCTAGTAATGGTTTGAAAAAATATTTTATCAAATCTGCTAAGTTCCTCACCTCACCATTGTTATATATTTATTATGGAATTTATTTCATCTTCGTAACTGGTCTATGGTGCACGCTGTTTGGGAGAAACAAGATGGCATCCTCGTCTCGTCATGCAGGATCAAAATCTTACGGCACGCAACGCTCAACGGAGGAAACTGATGGAGATCTACCGCAAGAGATCGCAAGCATTCGTCTTCATCACAAGCAAGCATATACTTACATTGCCAGAGCGTTGGAAATTGATGAAAGTAATGTTGATGGTAAGATTGTCAAATTATTGATCGATCAAGAATTTGCAATAATTATAATCAAATGCCAACAGGAGTGCTTATCTGGGAGCAATTGCAGAATACCCCCACGACCCTAGCCTTCCACTATTGTTGTTTAATCTACTGCGCATACATTTCTATAGAACGGAGAATGCGCAGTAATAAATTATCTGAGTGGGGGGTATTCTGCAATCTAGCCTCCCAAACATATTTCGGACACCTTTCAGGCTTGTCACGTTGACAATATAAATGCACCTATCAATGTTTCAAATTTATACATATCACCAGCTTACCCAGGTTGACCTCTAGGTCACGCCACGGCAAAACAATTACAAAAGTCCCGGGAAAGTCTTTTATGGGACCTGCGACGCGAAGGTTACTAAGGAAGTTTATTTTTTCCATTAAGCTCACAATAGTGCCATCTTATCGCAAATATGGCACTTCAAATCACGAATCAAATGCGTACACGCTCTGATTGGACAATATTAAGATTTGTGGATTTTTACTTCCAGTTCATTCAAAAGATAATAACTGTATAACGAATGCTCCGATTTGAATATTTTTTTTATAATTTACCATTTGCAAATACAAAGAAAAGTATGTTTTGATATTTTTTTTCATTTTCTTAAAAATTAATGTGCAAAACTGCCACATCATACA
The DNA here is from genome assembly GCA_026546655.1 of Epizoanthus illoricatus. Lineage (NCBI taxonomy): Eukaryota > Metazoa > Cnidaria > Anthozoa > Zoantharia > Epizoanthidae > Epizoanthus > Epizoanthus illoricatus. Next base: position 9,874 of record JANVCK010005570.1, on the reverse strand, counting down.
CCTGATGACACCAGAATATGAGGTCATGAGACATAAGTGAGAAATTGTGAAACATACTTTTGCAATTATTTTTAGAAATACAAAATGTAGATCGCAGTCAACTTTGTTCTCCTTCCACATTCGTCCATTTAAAATATCACATTTGATCTCCTCGTGGTGACTGTTGGTCACTGGTGATCTTTCTTCATTAATATAATCCCCTTAGTAACAGCCAATGCACAACTAAAGCATGGATGACTTCTTTTATAACATATTAGCTAGCAAATTTTGTCCATTACTTTCTCCATAAGTATTGTAAACCAGACTGACTGCCACTGCTGTTCACCCACCAAGTTGTTTACATAGCCCATTTCAATGGAAAAGTTCAGCAGGTCATCTTCAACCTCGTCATCTTTAACTTCTTTGTCTGCTCTTGCCATGTCAAAATATTTCTTCAAGTCAATGAAGAAATTTTCTGTGTTTTTCCCTCACCAAAACTGGGAATCTGCAAACATTTGCTGACACCAGATATGGTGCACAGGCATGTGTGTTTAGTTATGGTACACACTCACACCAAACATGAAGCGTGCTTAAATTTGTCAGCTATGTTATAATACTCATTTCTATTCAAATCTTTTAAAATCAATGTGCGTATAATGAACTGGATTTAAAGGAAAATTCCCTTACTCTGTATACCCCCTTTCCCCTTATGACACCTCAGAGCTGCCTGTTACCAAAGCAACAATACCACCAAATTCCTTATCTGAACAGGATTGATCCCTGGACAAGCCACTGATGTGTAACCATGGGAATTTGAAAGCAGATGTTATCACTTAGATTGGAATATTTATGGCATTGTTCGGCACTTGGGTTGAGAATTTGGCACAAATGGTTGGTACAGACTAGGTCATAAGGCTACTGCTACTTAATCTCACACTTAGTCACTTAATTTGATATAATAAATTTGTCATAATATTATTCTCTGCAGCTGGTCTTGAAGGTAAGAAGAGAGCAGTTGAGTTTTACAGAAGAGGAGTTGAAGAACTGGAGCGAGGTCTATCAATAGAATGCAACGGGAAAGGTGTGTCATGTCATATAATTTTCAAATTTGATAAATATTATGTGAAATAGCCCGACTCACTTGAGCTCAAGGGACTGTATATTGAATGTAGAATGGGTAATCCAGTTATTATAAACTCTTTGAAGTTATTGTCAGTGCAGACCCACAAGAAATTAGGTTACTTTATAATAAATTATTAGATTTCTTTTCTGGAATTTGGAGGAAACGTGCCAAATTTTGTAAGACCCTCTCAAATTAAATGTTTCTGCCTTAGATATTTATCAACATTTCTTTTCTCCATACAATAACATTACAAACATAGCTTGGATAAGTAAAGAAAATAAAAGGAACTGATAAAAAACAGAAAACTTTCTTTGATGTAGTCTGAAGTTCTCCCAACCTGTTTTAATATTAATCTACATTAATTTTGTAGCAGCAGGTAAGAGGGCTGTTGGAAGGTGCTAATGATATTGATGTCCATTCTATGGCAGGAGAAGATTGGGATAAAGCCAGACATCTCCAGGATAAAATGGCAACCAATCTAGAGAACACGCGAGACAGGATGGATAATCTAGGTACAATTGTAACTATCATGGTCTCAATTTCATAATTCTTCCTGTTTTCTTCCCACTTCCTAAGTAAAATCTTTTGAAATATGTTGGCAAGCAGGATTCAGTACATGTATCCATTATGTGGCTCTTCTCTTGTTATATGCTTAACAGTATGTAATACTAATAATATTTTAGTACTAATAAAACAAATGCTAAGGTCAGCAATACAGCATTATAGAATTATATTAATATTTTAGGTTGGTACTAACAAATAATAAAAAACTTACCATATAGCATGATATTTTTGCAGAATTTAGTTTTTGTAATGTTTGTAGGTTTTTTGGAATTTACAACATAAAATCCAACAAAATTTAAATACCATTGTATTCTTGTGTAAACTATTATAATTCAATAACTGACAATAATTTAACAGCTTTCAGTAGTACAACTTTTTTGCTGTAAAACATATTTTAAATAAATATTATTGAAATAAAATGTGTATTCATATTTATTAAAATAAACAACATGCATTTTCTTTATATTTAAAATTGGATAATCAATGAAAGTGCTTTGTCTTGAAGTTTTGCTAGAATGGCAAAAAGGTATTCTCTTGGGGTAAAACAAATCCTTCCAAACTGCAGAATTAGATCGTGCAAAATCTCAAACTCCTCAAATGTTTCATGTTATATGGTATTTCAAAACCTATTTAAAAATAGTTAGAACCACTATCTTACGGTAATTGCACAGCACTCATCTTATAAATTATGTACAGTCAATTACTTTTGTTTGTAGATCACAACCCTTGTTGTTCTGTTCTTGCATTTGCAGTAGCCTTGCTTTTGTCAGCAGGCTCAATAGATGACCCAGAACCAAGCATGATGAGAAATTCTATAAAGCCATCAGGCACCAAAGACAAGATCTCAAGGGAAACAACAAAGGATGGTGGACCACCTGACTCTAAGCCGTCTTCAAATGCAACCACAAGAAGCAAACCAAATACAACAAAAAGAGTACCTACCAACACCAAACGAACTATACCACCATCAAAACGGACTGGGCCACAGGTTTGATATTTCTTTAGAAGCTATTTTATTAAAATTATTATTTTGAATGTTAACCCTATCTGGATGGGGCTTTTTTTAATGGCCTGTTGGGAGGGGTCCAAGGGGAGGGGATCAGCTAACATCCAATTGGTAATTAGTTATTATGATGTCATTGCAAAATTAATGTGCTATCCTAGATTGTATGGCTACATGTACCAGAATTTTATGATGCCAGAAAACCATCTTTTTAATTGATTTGAAAATAATAAAAAATATACCAGAAATGATTAATATCAGTTAAGGTGGTTCAGACCTGTTTTCCATTTTTCTGTGTTTTTCAATTTAACAAATGGTTTAATTTACTTGCGTATCCTGACAGTTTTGTACTAACAGTCAATTGTTGGTGTCGGTAGAATAACTCTTCAACACATCAACAGTTGCATTCATATTGTAATTGTTATTTCCATGGCAACCCTACAGTGCTCAAATGTACTCTGTTTTTGCCTTTCAAGTGTATTTTACACAAAAATGAGTCGGTGAACCTCATTTGTTATTGTTTTATTATTATTGGCAAAGGAAGGAGAAACTTTTGAGAAATTTTTTTAAAATTTTGTCACCAAATTTTGGTGCCACCTTAAATTTCTGAAAAGTTAAGATACATAATTATACGAGTAAACCATTTACTCAATTTAATGACACAGAAAAATGGAAAACAAGTACGATCCACCTTAGATCAATGATTTCGAAGCAAAAAATTGTGATTTGAATTATCTAGATTAATTTTTTAGAATTTAAAAAAAGTTGTCCTTTTGACAATTTAGCATTAACCAAAATTATGGTTGCCATGTAAATGGGGAGGGTTGTATATAGGTCTATGACATCAAGCTATGCATCAAATTGTTTATATGTAAATTCTAGGAAAATGCCAAAATTTTCTAATTAGGTCAGTTGCCTCTTTACATGTATAATGTTATTGTGAGTCCTGTGTACACCTGTGGCATGGCTAAACAAGGGCAGATTTAGGGGAGAAGCCAAGGGAGTGCAGCCCCCTTTTGTTGTCACGTTTACTATGAAACATGCAGCTGCTCATTACAATTAATTTCCTGTGTCAGACCGTTTGGCTCCTCTTTCTGCCTCCCCCCCCCCTCTAAATTTTCTGGATCCGCCCCTGTTTTAGAAACTTATTATAATAAGTAACTATTTTAAATAGGATGTCACATTGTATGAGTCAGGACTAAGTAAATAAATGTAACTTCATCTTTCAGGCCCAACCTGCAGGAAGAACCACAGTTACAGGTCCTGAATCAAGGATCAAGGAACAAAAAAAGAAAGTTTCTTGTCTCAAAAATATAGAAAGTAGACTTGCAAATGTGATAATGGATGAAATTTTAGAAAGGTGTGTATAGACTATTGGAATGGTCCGGGTGTGTATTAATAATAGGAAGGAACATGATTATACCGATGTGTTCCAAATTTATACTCAAAATATCATGTGAATTTTATCAAACCTCCAAACAAGCCCTTTTGGAAGCTATCGGCCAAAAGTCTCAACAGTTCATAACTGGTACTCACTAACTGATGTACATATGGTGGATTGGCATTATATTCAGAATGTCACAAAATATAATCGATTGAAGTTTATCAGATCGAATCGCATCCTCGTGAATTACATGATCTGGACTATTTTTACTCCACAGGGACTTTGTTTCCTTTGCTATCATGGATCAAACAGTGTTGTTTTGTGGTAGTACGAATTGTCCACAGTGAATAATGTTTGGTTTTAGAGAATATTTCAATGGACAGGCCCCTTCTCTGTCACAAAGTGCAAACCTGGTGATTGAGAGCTAACCTCTGGCATGTACGTGCACCCAGGATACACAAATACAACTCAAGAAAGAAAAACCTCAAAAAATATGTGCATTTTGAGTGTTGCTGACATCATAATGATGTCATATGACATCACTTTTACCCAGACAATATCTCATCATTAAGAGATTTGCAAGAACAACATACTCTCCAAATTTCATTTCACTGATGTGTTAGAAGCCACTGGCACTTTCAGTCCCTCGGCCCCCCCCCCCATCTCAGGAACTCCCAAAAGGCCTGGTCTGAATAGGGTCAACCATTCTAACAACAATCTTATATCTTGAAAATGCTTTCACTTGGAGTGATGACACACTCATAGAGTTGTTTTGTCTTTCAGTGGTCCTGCTGTACATTTTGATGACATTGGTAAGCATATTAATGTAAATGGTCTTATATTTTTGTTATTATTGTATCTTTCTAGAGATCATACTGTCTAATTTTAAAATCCAATGTTTCAGAACAACAGCACTTGTGGTTTAGAAGATATTGACACTTGGGGATTTGGGGGATTTTGAGCATTCTGATTGGTTTAAAATGGTCATGTGACCAATTTTGACAGTTTGAAAGAGACTCAGAATGAACATATTTTAAGAGCTTCTTGCATTAAATTGAGTCACATTAGGAAATGGAACTGGCAAACAGAATGTGACTTTGCAGAGTTAATATATACAATCATGTAATCTGTGTCACTGCTCAATATAAATTAAAGAAGATTAGCAGCTTCATGTATCAATCACTGACAGCAACTTTCCAAATAACGAAATTAAGAGTATTTCTCACTTCAATGTCGTTAGCTCTTTTTCAGATCTGTTTCAGAAATGAATTCTGTAGGCCACCTTGCATTAATTCTGTTTTAGGCCATGTTTAATTATTGACTATTACAAATTGGAAGCTGTTAATAATGGTATTGATAATGCCAAATAAGGAAGTTTGCACAAACAATTTTTTCTCAGTCTGTCTTGGTCGTTTTTATTATTATTATTATTATATTATTATTATTATTATTATTATTATTATTATTATTATTATTATTATTCAAATCTGTTTTCAGAACTATAAATTCAGTGGACCATTTAGCATAAAACTGCGGTGGGCCAAACTTCAGTGACAAATCGATATAGAATGGCAGCTGTAAATCATTAAACATTTGCTAAAAATGCCCTAATATGGAAATTATAAAAACAATTTTTTCTCATGAATTCAGATTTTGATTTCCTTCAAATCTGCAGAATACCATTCTATAGACTGACCATTTACACTGTACACTGTAGTAAAAATTGGGTTTGGCCAAACTTCGATAATGAATTGGTAGAAATTTATGGTGATTTTTCCAAGCCATTTCGCAGGTGCTAATACCTTAAAATAATTGAAATTGAAATTTAGATGTTATTTGAGTGTTGTTTTTTGATCAGTGTCTTTGATTTGTTTTGTCATAATGCTCAATTTGAGACCTAGTAAGTTAGGTCTTACTACTAAGTCAAACAGGTTTCAAAATCTATTAGAGAGTAGTGTTATGTCACTGAGAAGGTATTTTTTAATATTATTTTATATTTCTTATTGCATGTAGCTGCCTAGTTTTATATATAATTTGAGTGTCATTTAAAATTAATGTTCCAATGACACTGTTTCTGTTGTTTTACCAGCTGGTGTAACAGGGGCAAAACAAATCCTTCAGGAGATTGTTATTCTACCGGCACTGAGGCCAGAGGTGAGATATTTTTGTACACTATATAAAGGCTGATTTAGATGATATGATTGCCACATGCAATTGACGTACGACAAAAAATTGTGTCAAGTGTCATGTAAATCTCCTAGGTACAACTCATCATACAATTGACACCCATCATACAATTTTTCGTAGGATTTACAAGACTGAATAAAAATAATTGTATACTGGTAGAAATGAATCTAAAATGAGTTTTAATGAATATGGATCCTTCTGTTGGTTTACAGTTCTTTACAGGTCTGCGAGCTCCTGCTCGTGGCTTGTTGTTGTTTGGACCCCCTGGAAATGGGAAGACAATGCTGGTATGTAACAGTGTCAGCGGAAGTGGCACTGAAATAACTCCTATTACCTAGTATGTGGATAGATATATGGGTCCTGGGGAGTACTTAGGGCCGTGCATTTGTGCTGGGTATGTGCCACTAGCCTCACTGAGCCCCAACCACATTTTAGTCACTTTTGGTGCCAATTAGTGACCCTGTCTTGGTCACTTCCTTGTAAATTATAGGAAAAAAATGCTAGCCTATCTTCTAGTTAGTTATTTTTTATTACCAAAATCATATCACTTTTTATTCACACCTAGAAATTTTATGTGACCCAATCTTCGTCAGTTGTCATTAATTTTAGTGTTGAAGTGTGTTCCATATCAGTCACTCCAGCATTGAAAATGCAACACCATACATGTATCATCTAGTGACACATTCCCAAATAGCATTTATATTGGGCTAACCCCCCCCTGGGATATGGGTTCAGGTACTATATGTATTGTCAGTACATGTACCTGTGTATGGGTTGCAGTTCCAGCTGCAAATGCTTGTATCCACATACAAGGCACATCCCCAACGTTGGGCCTGATTTTCTTCTAAAATGTGCAGGCTATAGATCCAATCCATGGGTATCCATTTGCAGTAATTGATTTTTTGCCATATTACAGGCAGGGATTTTATTTAACCTCCATAAATATGTATATTTTCTGAAAACCTGATCAATTGAAATTCTGAGAATGATAATTTTTGTTAACAGAATGGTGAACATTTACTATCCAGAGATTCCGGACATAACACATATTTCCAGGATTGATCTAGAAAATAATTACTAATAGAAAATACAGTCAAATTAATACAGTTCACTTTTTACAGGAGGTCTCGACATTCATTAGGAAATTGGGAACTAGCATGTTAACTTTACAGTTGCATTGGCAAGTTGTCAATCAACTTCAGAAGTTAAAGACTTGTCACTAGTTGTGCCCTCAGAGAGTGTTTTCAAAACTTGCTGCTGCCATGTTAGACAGAGCTCTGTGTGTTGAGAGAGAGGTGACTGAACAGTACACATGTTCACATACATGCATCCCAAATTGCTATAGATGCATTGTAGATTATTTTAATGTTAGTTGTTTCTTCCTTAGGCCAAGGCAGTGGCCAGTGAATCCAAAGCAACATTCTTTAATATAAGTGCTGCAACATTAACTTCAAAATATGTGAGTAACAAAATACTATATCAATCAAACCTGCCCAATACTAAGTGTGTAAATAGCTTATATTATTTTATGTTTAAAGAATTAAACCATTTCCCTGCAAGTGTTGCAGTAATCCTTCAATCATGGAAACTATGATTACAACTTGTTGCTCCAATGAAAGTACTACACTTACATACATGTAAAGGTTAACAACAAAACATTGTTCAAATGGGTGCAGGAAGAGGTGCATGAGAGCTTTTGTTAGAGGTAGTAGGTTTATGCTAGACCCAAACTCAGTATAAATTAAAACTACTGACATTGATCTTGAACTAAAAGTTGCTGTTATGGTATGTTTTTCACTGTGAGGTTGAAAGGTTTTAGCCAACTTTTCAAACTGTGTAATATAGCCCTGCATTAAATCTTCTTTCTCACCAATGTAGAAAATCCTAGGCTGAATTAATGGGAGTACTGTAGTTCAAAATTTTATAAATGAACAGTTGGACTTTTCTATAATGCAACTTTTCATTATGGTGGAGCAAAGGGGGCAGGGAAGCCAAAGAAAAAGGGGTGGCAAGCAGAAACCACAAGCTAACTGTTGGAGCAGGATTTTGCAGAAGGCAGGAGAGGGCAGGAAATGGGAGAAAAATAGAACATGCACATTTCCAGTGAAACCAGTGTTTACTGCTGGTTATACAATGTAAGGAGAGGAAGAAGGAGAGAAGGGAGGAGGGGGCAGCAGGAGAGAAGGGAGGAGGGGATTAGGAGAGAAGGGAGGAGGGGAGCAGGAGAGAAGGGAGGAGGGGCAGCAGGAGAGAAGGGAGGAGGGGCAGCAGGAGAGAAGGGAGGAGGGGCAGCAGGAGAGAAGGGAGGAGGGGGCAGCAGGAGAGAAGGGATTAGTGGGAAACAGGAGAAAAGGGAGGAGAGGGCAGCAGGAGAGAAGAGAGGAGGGGATTAGGAGAGAAGGGAGGCGGGGGAACTGGAGAGAAGGTAGGAGGGGCAGCAGGAGAGAAGGGAGGAGAAGACAGCAGGAGAGAAGGAAGGATTGGGTCTTTACATTTTCTTCCTTCTTCTTAGCATCATGCTGTGCTTACTTGATCTCAATGTTTGCATCTAGGTTGGAGAGGGTGAGAAAATGGTCAAAGCTCTTTTTGCTGTTGCAAGGGAACTTCAGCCCAGTATCATATTTATAGGTACATGGCAGTCACAACAGTTTTATATTTCTTATGACAAAGTTGTTTTCCTAATAATGTTATTATTCATATCCCAGGAATGTTTAAAACCAGGGCTACTGTTACTGTGTCATTGTATAAACAATTTTGTATACTTTCATTGAGTAGGACAGTGTGCAACATACAGGCAGATGAGGCAAATGGGGGTGCTTGAAATTTCTGAGCTTATTCTATCTTCCTGTGACAAAACTTTCTCACTTGCTTGAAAACTTTAAATCTGTGATAGAGTTGTTGCCTTTAGCACACAAACTAAGATGCAATCCAAATGATGTTTTATTACAAATTACATGTATGTGTGGTTCCACAAAGTATACCTACCCACCCCCAAAGAACCCCCTCCCCTCCCAACCTCAAAAATTCCAATTCAGGCAAATCATTTTATTTTTAAAAAAACTTAGTTTATGAGACCCCCTCACCCCTCAGAATTCCAGTATTACTTTCTGTGGGGGATACAGATATTTCTGGAACCACACAATTAACTTTCTACATGTACTGTGGAAGTTTGAGTTCTCTGATGCTGCTAAACCTTGTAATTATTGCTTTTCAGATGAGGTGGATTCATTGCTATGTGAAAGAAAAGAAGGCGAGCATGACCACTCCAGACGACTCAAGACAGAATTTCTAGTATCTTTTGATGGGGTATGATATTTCTGGTTAATGACTGTTAATGTTCTCATTCAATCAGTAAATAATTTTTTGATTGTAAGTTTGTCTGAAAAGCTGAATTTGAAAATGTTACGAGATTTGGTGAATCTATTTTCACAAAACATGATTAGGCATTTGGTAGAAATTGTGGCACCTAAACTCTTAATCAAATATCATACGTAAAATCCCAGTTATAAGCCCAGGGCTTATACTTGTTCGTAAGGGGTTTGGGGTGGTCTTATAAACGGGGGGGGGGGCTTATATCCGGGGGACAAACATATGCGCAGTATGTAAAAAAGGTTCAGAAAGAGCGAATAAGAAA
>JANVCK010005348.1:1662-12572 GCA_026546655.1 Epizoanthus illoricatus | reverse complement strand
CGGTATTTATAAATGAAAACATACTTTGACTTTCTCCAGCAAAACAAAAATAAAATCTCATCAAAATATAAGCTATACATAGTCTATATAACGTATGGGTGTGATGCGAATTTATGTGATAAATAAATGAATGGTTTTACATAGTACGGTATGGTGTGTTTGCTCACAATAAATACTACATCGATACTATAACACTAGGTGTTCATATATATTGTTGTGGTCATTTCAGAGTTGACCTGCAATTAGTTCAATAATAAAGTCTGGAAAATCATTCCTTTCATACAAAAATACGTTTATCAAATGAAAATATACAGGCCCGTACAAAGTACTTTTTGGTTTGCCCGGCATCTTTGTGTGTGCCAAAAATTGGTCTGACAGCTACCAGACAAGCAATTCTCCTTGTGAAGAGGAAGGGGAGGGGGTTGGCTGGGCACTGTTTAGACCTTGCTACTAAGTTTATCATAGTCAAGTTTGGTTGCCTTGCTTTCCAAGTATAATAATTCCTAGTTATCCATTTCTACTTTGTTTCTTGTGTATGCATGTAATTTTCATGACAAATCTTCTGATATACTCTTCATAATATCAAATCATCGAATTTATAAGGTATAATTACTTCACTCATCATTAATGTGAGACGAAGTTTGTTTCAGGATTGTCCCTACTTTTTGGAGTAGATGATCATGACCATTGCTTCGAAGTAGCCGGATAGTGATAAGAAATCTAATTCATTGTTTATTTAATGACAAAAGAAGCAAAAAGAAGCCCATAAGAGTGAATAAAGTAGCCCGCAAAAGACGCTCATAAGAATACTTAAAGTAACTGGTTATTATCTTTTACTGGCTGCTATGAATGGCCCAGGGGAATTCGAAAACCCTGTCTGTTTAGAAGTAACTTTGCACATGTGTTCTAAATAAGTTAGAGTGCTTATCAAAGCATTGGAATATTGCACAGAAACTAACAAAAAGCTTTTTAAAACTAAAACACTAGTTACTGGTGTCTGTATTGAACCAAACAATGTTTTGTCAGGTGCCTTGGATTTTGATATACAATCCTATTGTACCTCTGTCACAGAAAATAATTATAAAATACACTCGATATGTTTCAATATTCATCTTATTAGCAACAACACACAGGACCTGAAGTAAAAAAAACATAAGACCTCTGTTTTTAAACTATTGATTTCAATTTCCAAACTTTGCCTATTCTGGTACCTATTTCACACAGACATCTTGGTAGAATACATCTTGGGGTTCAGAATCACAAGGAAATGCTGCAGTTTGCAGAAATAAGCAAACATGCATGACTATACATGTATATATATAAATTATGTATGTTGACATTTGTACAGGTATTGGCAGTTATTATCTGCAGACATTTTAAACGTTTCTATTGTTGTTAGTTCTGGCTTGAACAATTAAAATTCTTTCAGGACTTTATCAGAGTTTTAAATATTCGCTTCAGCCTTCCAATGATATCACTAAGCTACTCCAAGGAGCTTGCTGATAGATGCAATACATGTACACACCAAAGTTCAAGATGTACACTAGATTCTTTGCAAACCTTTGCACCAGTGGGCACAGTTATCTCCTAAGCTTTCAAAATGGATTATGTAAAACTCCTTTGTTGAGATACAGTACAAGGCAATGATAACAATCTGGCTAGATTCAGTTATTTATAATTGTTGTAATCTGTTTAAGATATTGAATTTCAACTTATTTCAGATGTGACCTTGCTTCATCCTGAACATATTAACCTAACTGTATTTAACAATAACATTTATATCAATTTATGAAAAAGACACAAAAGCTGAAACAGAGAATCTTGCTAATTATCAGCCAAAGTGTTACACAAACACAGATTAAATTGAGATAATTATATCTTTTGTTTTTGTTGTTGAATTGCCTAACACAGATCTATATATACAAGAACACAGATAAAAGCTGTTCCTAGTCTTCTAGATTAGACAGCAATGATTATTTCTGTTAGCACAGTGGATTAGCAATCTACACGGGGTAGGAAAGCAAGTCAGCAGTCTCATTTTCAGTTGTCTCTAAATACTTTCAGGCTGAAAATTGAATTCCAAAATGTTTAAATTATATGAAGTTTCAACTGTTTAACTTTCAATAGGAAATAAGTAACATCAAATAGGTCTATACTTCAACAGATTAAAGTGAATGGTCATGTTATGAGTTTTCATCAACTAATTTTCTCTGTTTCTCATTGTCCAATTGACCTAATATACATGTTAATGTACTTTCCAAACGTTTTTGAAAAGAAATCCAAACTGGCTCATTTTTTCCAAAAATATTATGTAAATATCAGTGTAAAAAAAATAAAGAAAAAACCCTTTGTGCCCACAAAGCTTTCAGGAATTTTTCTGTATCTTGTTTATTTTCACTAACCCTCTGACCCAACTTCAATAATCTTAAATGATGAGAAACAAAAAATTGTGCCAATGTTTGAGCCAGTTCATGAAATCAAATAAAAACTACAAAATTTCTATAGAGACAGGAACTGTTGATGAACTAAACTTCAGTATGATTAAGGGTTAGCATTAACATTAGGGGTAACAAAACGGACTACCACTTAAGAAAATCATTGATCTAGAAAACTATGGCCCAGTCAGTGTCTAGAAATCTCATGAGCTTTTTGAAGGGGTCTTGAAGTATCATTTTTGTTGTCAGTCTCAGGGTCAAGTCTTGGCTGGTATTGTTAAATTCTTGGTGTCTCATATTTTAACATTCAATACAACATTGTTATTGTGATATACGGACAGTGTTTTATATATCTTTTTAGAATTATTTACCTAAATTTGCATTTGATATTGAGTAAAATAGAGTCGTAAACTAGTAATGTACAGTACATATATATTAATTAATATATAGTTTAGAGCCAAACATTTAAAGCATTGAATTGGACAATCTAATTCACACCAGACTACAATTTATACTGTAAGATAGAAAAAAATCAGGACATCAATAATTGAATAAATCATTGTCAACTGAAATAGCTAGACAAAGAGTATAATTATTATATATATATTAGTCCCACAACTTAATTTCAGATAATGCAATTTTATGTTTAATGTTATCCTTAAGATCATTCTTCCAAAATAGAAGTCAACATAGATTTTTGTTTAAACTTTGCCCATTTGTTGACCAATGATATTGGTTCTGGAAACATGCCCCATTCTCATTTTCGAGTAATGTTGTTGCAAATTATGCTAATTTATGTAGGTTTTGCCGAAAATTGAATGCAGTTGAGCATTTCCAAACAACAACCATTAACTGCTAAATGTCCGTGTTGATAACTATATAATCACAATTTTTTCTCTAAATAAAAGACATTTTAAAACTATGTTTTTTTTTGGTATTTGTGAATAATAACACAGCTGGAATCAGCCCAAAACAACATTTCAAAACAAAACAGCTTCAAAACAACATTTTCCAGGAGGAGGAGACTGGGTCAAGTCTTATAAATAATCATTTAAATCATGGAGATAAGTATATTTTTCACCTGCAACATTAGATATGGATTAGAATGAGTAATATATAGTAGTAAATTATGATAATTATTAAATTAATTAGATTTTCTTACCATGCGCATTAGAGCTGCGCACTGCAAAACAGAAGAATGACCTTAAAATACTTTTATTTAACAAACCTCACATCTGGCTCACTCACAGTAAGCGCAAAGCAACACATCCAAAACTACATCTTGTATTTACAGACCCAACAACTCGCCATTCATTGCTCTTTTCATCATAGTATTCAACACTGTTCACCACTCTGCCACCCACTGCATAGATCACTTCATTGACTACTGCGACACCCAGACACCGCCGACCACTGTTCAATGCAGCCACTGACTGGTTCCACTCGTTTGAGCCTGGGTCATACACTTCCACGCTGTTACTGTAGGACTCCTTGTTGTCAGAACCTCCAATGGCAAATAGCTGGTCATGAAGCACGGCCACACCCAAGCTCCAGCGGGCCGAGTTCATGGCAGCAATTTCTTCCCATTGGTTAGAACTAGAATTGTAGCGCTCAGCAGTGTTTAAGGGTGCCCAGAGATGATCCAAACCACCAACAGCATAGACTTTACCTTGCAGTACTGCGACACCAGGGTAGTATCGTGCATACATCATTAATGGCAGAGACTCCCATTCAAGGGCCTCTGGGTCAAATCGCTTGGCACACATACTGCTGTGACCACCGACAACGTAGATGTAGCCATCACACTCGCAAACACCTGCCCACTTACACTGTATGTCAGGGCCATTGGCTATCTGGTTCCAGCAGTTACCGATTGGGTCGTATTTACCAACTTTATGCCGACTTACAGTATAAAGTTCATCATTGACCACCACAACACGGAAGTAATCTTCTCTAGCCACATGAGCAACTGTCATGCCAGCCACGACTGTCCACTGAAGGGTGTCCACATTGAAGCATTGGACGCTACTTATCTTCTGTCCATTCGACCACCCACCAATCACATAGATCTCTTCCGATGCCATTCGCGGCTTCACACGGAAGCTAGCTACATCAGTGGTAGCCCTTTTGCCAACAGCAGTCTGATAGCATATGGCCTCTCGCACCAGGTCCCTCAGGATGGAATATTCTTTAGTCAACTGCATGACAATTGAATCTTCACTGAGGTAATGCAAGTTCATCAGTGGAAATCTAACGTACTGCATAATATCTGCTACGTATGCTTTCCTGGTCTGAAAATCGTGACAAATCCACTTCCACACTGCTTCAAAAACTGTTTCTTCTGACTTAACTTTAAGACTATCATCTGAGATTAGAAGCCTCAGTTGTTCATACGGGAGCTCTTTGAACTCTTCTTCATTCGACACGGTGGCAAAATGCCACAACGAGAAACGATCGGCATGTTGTTTCAGCCCATCTAAAGAGAAAAGCCCTCCAATGGACTGAAGGCCAAGGCAGTTTGAAGGAGTCATATTTCGACGAAGGAAAGTTTCACAATGATCGACCAAGTTTTCGAGTTGAAGCAACATACATATCATCAAAACATCTTCCACGTTGGTAACATCGATTTTGATTTCAGAAGTATATAAATAGTTCACAACTAGTTCTAGCGCAGTCGAGCTAACGTTTTTCAAATTGATTTTCTCTTCCTTGGCTTCTACAAACCCAGACAGAAACATGACCCGAAAATACGGGCTACATGCTGCCAACACGACCCGATGAGCATGAAGGTCTTTCTCGCCAGCCACCAAAACCACGTCGCATAATTCACGGCGGATTCTCATAGAATTCAAAACGTCCATGGTCTCTCTTGGAAGAGAATCTTCGCAAACAATTACCGAGGCAGTATCCAAACTCATCTCTGCACGAGTGAATTGCCATTCGATGATATTTACAGCCACAGCTTCAACGAACTGCTCACCAGCACCGAATGCCTTCACTTTCTTGAAGATTGTGTCGATGCTTTGTTTTGTTCTTTGATCTTGAATTCTTCAAAGGCCGCGCTTATTTGATTTCTGAGAGCCTGGAGCTAATATAGTTACGGTCTGTGACTGGTTATCAAATTCTCAAGGGAGTTGACCCCATTATTGGACCGTTCACCCACAAACCAAATTCTTTGTTCTTCTTGCCTCGAAGCAGGAACACTCACCTGTTAAGCGATTTGCAACGGAAAATAACAAACTTGAGCACAAAGGCAACCTACGCTACTGCAATTAAGTTCACTTTGTAGCGTCCCTGAAAGCAATCACAGATTTTTAATAAGTGCGCAAATATCGGTGAGATGGTCGGATATAAGATATATAGAGTTAACGAGGTCAGCTCTCGTTTCAGACGATTTTAGCATGCCTTGCTTCATATCGCATTCTACAGGATACTATATCGTGATGATAGCGATTGTCTGTTCAGTATAAGAAATGGATACTGCAAATAATACAGTACCGATACTCCTAATAACTTCTCTATGCACGCAATGGTCATCGTCATTACGGCGATCCTTTTTTCTTTTTCCTCTTTCTTTCTTTTGACAGATTTTCAATTTTTTTAAATCGATATATGGCGGGACTCCAGACTCGATGAGTCTCCGTACTAGTTCTGGAGTCCCAGCACTCATCCTCTTATACAGGACTATCTTTTTTGTTTATTCAATATTGTTAATATTGAGTGCAAATAAACATGAGAATTGTTGTTGTTGTTGATCCGACAATGCAGCTCTACCTAGCCATGTGGGAAGTGACCTTAAATGCTCCCCCACCTTAAAAAAGCAAGATCGAACACGCAATTGCAACTGTAAATTACGTGGACAGTACACTATATGAACCATCGCCATTCTGGGGAATGTTTTGAAAATAAAAATGGTTTTTAGTCGGCTTATTGGAAACAGGAACTAAGAACATTCGATGCTGTATCGCAAAGTTAAAAAAATGCGGTAATCTAGCAGGGATACAACAACCAGAGCAAAAAATGTCTTGGGGACCAACGGCAAGTTGGTGTTTGTTTTTGCAGAAACTGCCACCTAAAGTTCAAGTTCATTTTACTAGACACATAAAGTTGTTCACAAATGCCAATAGGCAATTAATACACGAAACAACTCAGTAAAAACTAACAAAACAGGTCGTCTGCTCGACTGGGATAAAATAAGATTAATTGTTTTTGCCCCAAAGTTTATTTTATGGGATCATTTTGGCCAGTACAACCCATGTGGCACGCTTTTTTGGCACCAGTATGCAAGTCTAACCAGCGGTAAGAAAACAGACAAAAAAGAATAATACTGACCGAAACTTGCAGACTCAGTTGATTTTGCAAACAGAAAGAGTGGCAGGTATATATTTGTTTTAGACAGTTCTGTTGTTTTCAAACTGTAAAACATATTGTTTGTTGATTTTCTTCATGTTTCTCGGTCTTTGCCTTTGGGACAGAACAGATTTGAATGCTGGCGAAACTCTAAGAATAATAATATGCGACGTCTCGAGACTGCGAGCAACTTTTTTCAGTTTTGCCTTTCCTTTTAATGGCAAAACAGAACGAGAATGGCGAAAAGCTGAACTAAAAATAATAAAATGAGACAATGTGAATATTAAATTTATAGATAAAATATTAAATTGATTAGATATACGCCAATATAATTTGTTGTAATATATGAACGAGGGTAGTTAGCAGCAAGGGTTTATCAAGGTTTCTCATTGGTTTTTCTTTCTTTTTTAACTTTTGTACTTCACAAGAAAGCGAATTGAGCAAAAAAGAAGAAAAAGACAACGAGAAATACTAATATACACTTCACAGGGTTAGGGTTTATTTTTGTTTCTTTATGGCGCGACGCTTTAATGAATTGAAAATAATAATAAAAAATAATAATTATTATAATATTAATGATAATGATAGTAGATCAACTTCTCTTCACTTGTGACTTTCGTTCGCTGCTGCTTGTTTGATTCTGTTCATGCACAGGAATAGCACATGACTGAACAGTATTTAGAATTAGATCAGATGGTGATGTAGGTATACCGTAAACTCTCGAAAATAAACCCCTGGGTTTATATTTGCTCAAAAGACCTTTTCCTCCAGCTTTATAGGGATTTTGTATGGACTTTTGTTCCCATGGACTTATACAAGAGGGGGCTTATTTTCGACAGTTTGGTAGTATAGCCTGTTTCTGTTGTACACGTGCGCTAAGTTCAAAGTCAAACGGAAAATTCCTTCTCGTACCAATCCAGTTCTAATTCTACCAATAATACTGACATACTTGCGATTGGTTGCGATATACCTATCACTCTTCGTACAAGTGCATAGTGTATCCGGCCATAAGCTTCATACGTATCAACCGACTGCATATCGTGTGATCACACACTTCTGATGGCTCAATCTCAGAATCTGTTCGATCAACTAGAATTCCATCAGTAGTTTTGCCTCCACCGAATGCATTAGGCGTCTGTATTGGAGACTGTGGCTTGATCAATTCTTTTCCTTCATTAAATTAAAAAGTATGTTACATATAAACAACTAAAAGCACTGCAATTCAGATATTCATAACGAGCATTGGTTTGGACAGACAGTAGCATTTCGGAATGCCTACACTGGCTCCAGTTCAGATGAATCCCAAAGTCGTCTTGGAATCGGAGAAAACACACGCGCACACCGACTGCCAAGCATTAAAACCTAACATTGTTTGTATTTGTCGGTCCGTTACTACAGAAACTTTTCACCAGTGGCGGATTCGCCCTTCCCTGTTTCGCTGATATTTTACATATAGAAATGCAGCTAGCTGGTTCTGAGCCGGACCCTTATACTGCTTAGCCCCCCCCCCTCCCCGTTTTGCGGCCTACCCTTTCTGAATCCACCCTGCCCATTTTCAACGTTTCAAAAATTCGGAACAAATGGACTTCGTCTTCAAAAAGAAACCTCTGTAGAAAATATAAAAAGTCGTTCAGTATTTGTTGATTATTGAATTAAAAACAAATGTATTAAATGTATTAAACCTTACTTTTAACGTCCACGTCCACGTTAATGGGGTTTGACAGTTAAAGCTACGTTTTGGTACCCGTTCTAGTTTTAAACGTGCTCGGACTATCTATATTTATGCGGGCCAAGTTGGAACAGGTGCCGTATACCACGTCAGTTTATCTGAGCCGTACCAAAAATCCAGTGTACCGTAAATGGGGCAAATACGAATATCAAGCGATGTTGCTCATATTTTGTTTAGAATCAGCGCCATATTTTAATGACGCTTGGGAAATATGACGACATTTTGGTCCACAACATCTTACTCACTCCAAATCCCCGTTCGGCCTGGCAGCTTCATAGTTTTTAAAAATACTATCATACCACAGAATGAGATGTAAATTCACAAACTACTCTTAGACCGCAGATCTTATTTTATATTTGTAGTCCTTTTTGCTTGTTTTATATAGATATTATATTTTAAATTTATATTATTTGTTATTATAGTTTTGAATCCCCCCTTGTATATATAGCTATTTCAAAAAAGGTTGTCTGGGGAATTGTGTGTTGGTACATACCACGACCGAAGGGCATTGTGGGTGCACAAATAGAATATATCAGTAGCCTTCGTCTTCACCACAACCAGCTTGCAACATTAGTCGTCTGTCCCATCTGAAGGAGCTCAAATGACTCCTTGATGACAACGTTCTCACTCATGATGAGTATGAAGAGTAGAAATCCTTAATATTTAAAAGTGAATTGAAATTCTAAAAATATCTGTCAGGCCTAGGCCACGGAACCAATCTGAAAATTTAAACAAAGAACCCAATTAAGTCTGTAATATTTCCTCTATTGTGTGTGAATCAAAGGTGCGAAAACAGTTAAAAAAAATTTTACATTCGCTGATGTGAGATCCGTGCGTAATTCAACAAACGCTTTATGAATTACCAAAGCGTGACAGTCACACTTTATTAAGAATCGTGTTTGTAATAGTTTACAAGGAACCGAGATACTAAGGTAGAACCCGGTTTCTTCAACTGAAAAGTTATAAAACTCGACAAACCAAATAACTCTTCATTTCGGGTCGTCGCTCTACGGAACCAGCATGCCGTCCTGTAAAGTCTATTATATTGTGATTGTGGACCTACAATACCCTTCGGTCGTGGTATGCACCACTGCACAATTCTCCAGACAACTTTTTTTGAAATAGCTGTATAGTTTATTAGTGACTAAGGAGTTTAAAATGCCTTCTTCCTCCGAGAACGGGCGAGATAGGATAATCAATGGTCTCGCCAGACCAGTGACGTCACATCGAACTAAAACAAACAAGTTTATATGATGTGCACACGTTTCTGTTGGGAAACGCAATGTAGTGAACAGACAACTCAGTCAACAGTTTGCTCTGCCTTTCCTGCCGATGTTTTGAGTTTTGATCCCATCTTGTTTGTAGTATTGTCACGTATTTTGCTTACAGGACACAACGAAACTCGAACAAAGTTGTTGCTTTTAGTTTTCAAATTTGTATCTAGAGGTAGAGCAGTTGTACCCATTTTCATTGGGCGCCGTTGTTTGAGTGTACAATGAATGCGAGTTTTTTTCTTGCTCAGTTTTCCTTAGCCTGCCCGCAGACGTTGATCTTCCTTCGCAGCGAGAAATATTTTTTATTCTTGATCAACGTATTACGAGGGAAAATGGAGGTAGCTTTGGTGGGTTGGGCGGGCTGTTCGAGATTAAGTTGGGAATCTCAACCGAAAGTTTCCATTCCAATTTCAAGACAATAACAAAAAAAAATTATTTAGTTACTATGAACAGTCTCTGATACACACAGAAATCTACAGATTGGGACACCATACTTATAACCTGCAATCAGGCTTTCTGGTATGATAAAACGAGCGAAGAAAAAATAACTCTTCCTGTGTTGATTTTTTCAGTCTTCGGTTGTTTTATTAATACCAAGAAGGCCTGATCGCAGGTTACACTCGCATCTCTTCTTTATCGTCTTCTTTCTATGTAGGGCGATTTCAATTTTTTTTGCCGGATGGATCAACTTTCGGTTCACACGTGATTTTCTTGTTTGATTTTATCGACCCACAGGAATAGCTCATGACGGAACAGTATTTAGAGTACATGCTAATGGACATATATATCCTGTTTGTTGCACACGTGTGCTACGATTGAAGTGAAACGGAAAATTCCTTCTCGTACTGATCCTGCTACCAAAATAATATACTTGTGATGCACCCGTTACTCTTCGTACAACTTACTACAAGTCAGTGTTTCCGGCCTGGATGTAAGCCATCCACAAACTGGACACCGTATTTCCTCTATTTAGCCCCCTGGGGCTCATCTTTTTCTAGTGCGAATGGACTGGGGTCTTATTAGAAGGGGGGACTTTTTAGAGGCCGGGGCTTAATAGATTTTCATGTTTTGTCTTTATTCATAATTTTGGCAGTTGACAAAGTCTTTCAACTACCTGCCAAG
>JANVCK010005237.1:0-13783 GCA_026546655.1 Epizoanthus illoricatus | reverse complement strand
ACGCAATACAGCTGCAAAGACACAATACAGCCCCAAAGAGGGAATACAACCAAAAGACACAATACAGCCCCAAAGACGCAATACAGCCCCAATGACGCAATACCGCCCCAATGACGCAATACAGCCCCAACGAGGCAATACAGCCCCAAAGACGCAATACAGCCCCAAAGAAGCAATACAGCGCTAAAGGCATAATACAGGCACAAAGACGAATGAAAGCCCAATAGACGCAATACAGCCCCAAAGAGGGAATACAGCCCAAAATACCCAATACCACCCCAGAGACGCAATACAGCCCCAAAGACGAAATACAGCTCCAAAGACACAATTCAGCCCAAAGACGCAATACAGCCCCAAAGATGCAATAGAGCCCCAAAGATACAATACAGCCCCAAAGACGCAATACATCCCCAAAGACACAATACAGCCCAAAAGACGCAATATAGCCCAAAGACGCAATACAGAACCAAAGACGCAATACAGCCTGAAAGATGCAATAGAGCCCCAAAGATGCAATACAGCCCCAAAGACGCATTACAGCCCCAAGGAGCCAATACAGCAGCAGAGACACAATACAGCCCCAAAGGCACAATACAGCCCCAATGGCGCAATACAGTCCAAAAGACACAATACAGCACCAAAGACGCAATACAGCCCAGACGCAATACAGCCCCAAAGACGCAATACAGCCCAAAAGATGCAATACAGCCCCAAAGACACAATACAGCACCAAAGACGCAATACAGTCCAAAAAAGGCAATACAGCCCAAAGACGCAATACATCCCCAAAGACACAATACAGCCCCAAAGATGCAATACAGCCCCAAAGATGCAATACAGCCCCAAAGATGCAATACAGCCCCAAAGACGCAATACAGCCCCAAAGACGCAATATCGCCCCAAAGACACAATAGAGCCCCAAAGACGCAATACAGACCAAAAGATGCAATACAGCCCAAAGACGTAATACAGCCCCAAAGACGAAATACGTCCCCAAAGACGCAATACAGTCCAAAAGATGCAATACAGCCCCGAAGAAGGATTACAGCCCCAAAGAGGCAATACAGCCCCAAACACGCAATACAGCCCCAAAGACGCAATACAGCCCAAAGACGCAATACAGCCCTAAAGACGCAATACAGCCCAAAGAGGCATTAGAGCCCCAAAGACGCAATACAGCCCAATGACGCATTACAGCCCAAAAGACGCAATACAGCCACAAAGATGCAATACAGCCCCAAATACGCAATACAGCCCCAAAGACACAATACAGCCACAAAGAACCAATACAGCTGCAGAGACACAATACAGCCCCAAAGGAACAATACAGACCCAAAGGTGCAATACAGCCCAAAGGCAAAGTATAGCCCCAAAGACGCAATTCAGCCCAGACGCAATACAGCCCCAAAGATGCAATACATCCAAATAGACGATTTAGAGCCCCAAAGACGCAATACAGCCCCAAAGACGTAACACAGACCAAAAGATGCAATACAGCCCAAAGACGCATTACAGCCCAAAAGACGCAATACAGCCGCAAAGAAGTAATACGGCCCCAAAGACGTAATACAGCCCAAAAGATGAAATAGAGTCCCAAAGAAAAAATACAGTTCCAAAGACGCAATACAGCCCCCAAGACGCAATACAGCCCCGAAGACGCAATACAGCCCCAAAGACGCAATACAGCCCTAAAGACACAATATCAGCCCAAAGACACAATAGAGCCCCAAAGACGCAATACAGACCAAAAGATGCAATACAGCCCAAAGACGCAATACAACCCCAAAGACGCAATACAGCTCAAAAGACACAATACAGCACCAAAGACGCAATACAGCCCCAAAGACACAATACAGCCCCAAAGACGAAATACGTCCCCAAAGACGCAATACAGTCCAAAAGACGCAATACAGCCCCAAAGACGGATTACAGCCCCAAAGATGCAATACAGCCCCAAAGACGCAATACAGCCCAAAGACGCAATAGAGCCCTAAAGACGCAATACAGCCCAAACAGGCATTAGAGCCCCAAAGACGCAATACAGCCCAATGACGCATTACAGCCCAAAAGACGCAATACAGCCACAAAGATGCAATACAGCCCCAAAGACACAATACAGTCACAAAGACCCAATACAGCCACAAAGACCCAATACAGCCGCAGAGACACAAAACAGCCCCAAAGGAACAATACAGACCCAAAGGTGCAATACAGCCCAAAGGCACAGTATAGCCCCAAAGACGCAATTCAGCCCAGACGCAATACAGCCCCAAAGATGCAATACATCCCCATAGACGAATTAGAGCCCCAAAGATGCAATACAGCCCCAAAGACGCAATACAGCCCCAAAGACACAATACAGCCACAAAGACCCAATACAGCCGCAGAGAAACAATACAGCCCCAAAGGAACAATACAGACCCAAAGGTGCAATACAGCCCAAAGGCACAGTATAGCCCCAAAGACGGAATTCAGTCCAGACGCAATACAGCCCCAAAGATGCAATACATCCCCATAGACGAATTAGAGCCCCAAAGACGCAATACAGCCCCAAAGACATAACACAGACCAAAAGACGCAATACAGCACAAAGACGCATAACAGCCCAAAAGACGCAATACAACCGCAAAGAAGTAATACGGCCCCAAAGACGTAATACAGCCCAAAAGATGAAATAGAGTCCCAAAGAAAAACTACAGCTCCAAAGACGCAATACAGCCCCCAAGACGCAATACAGCCTCATACACAATACAGCCCAAACAACGCAATACAGCCCCGAAGACGCAATACAGCCCCAAAGACGCAATACAGCCCTAAAGACGCAATATTGCCCCAAAGACACAATACAGCCCCAAAGAGTAAATTCAGGCCCAAAGATGCAATACAGCCCCAAAGACGCAATACAGCCCAAAAGACGCAATACAGCCCCAAAGACGCAATACAGCCCTAGAGACGCAATATCGCCCCAAAGACACAATACAGCCCCAAAGAGTAAATTCAGGCCCAAAGATGCAATACAGCCCAAAATACGCAATACAGCCCCAAAGACGCAATAAAGCCCCAAAGAATCAATACAGCCCCAAAGACGAAATACAGCCCCAAAGATACAATACAGCCCCATAGACGCAATACAGACCCAATGATGCAATACAGCCAAAAAGACGCAATACAGACCAAAAGACGCAATACAGCCCAGAGATGCAATACAGCCCCAGAGATGCAATACTGCCCAAAGACGCAATAAAGCCCCAAAGATGAAATACAGCCCCAAAGACGCAATACAGCCCCAAAGACGCAATACAGACTAAAACATGAAATACAGGCCAAAGACGCAATATAGCCCCAAAGACGCAATACATCCAAAAGGCGCAATACAGCCCCAAAGGCGCAATGCAGCCCCAAAAATGCAATACCACCCCAAAGATGGAATACAGCCCCAGAGACGCAATACAGCCCAAAAGACACAATACAGCCCTAAAGACGCAATAGAGCCCAAAAGACGCAATGCAGCCCCAAAGACGCAATACAGCCCCAAAGACACAATACAACGCAAAGAGGCAATACAGCCCCAAAGATACATTAGAGCCTCAAAGATGCAATACAGCCCCAAAGACGTATTACAGACAAGAAGACGAAATACAGCCAAAAGACGGATTACAGACCAAAAGACGCAATACAGCCGCGAAGAAGCAATACGGCCCCAAAGAGGTAATACAGCCCCAAAAACGAAATACATCCCCAAAGACGCAATACAGCCACCAAGATGAAATACAGCACCAAAGAAGCAATATAGCCCAAAGACTCAATACAGCCCCAAAGACACAATACAGCCCCAAAGACTCAATTCAGGCCAAAAGATGCAATACAGCCCAAAGGACGCAATACAGCCCAAAGAAGCAATACAGCCCAAAATATGCAATACAGCCCCAAAGACGCAATAAAGCCCCAAAGACTCAATGCAGCCCCAAAGACGAAATACAGCCCCAAAATCGCAATACATCCCCATAGACGCAATACAGACCCAAAGACGCAATACAGCCCAGAGATGCAATACAGCCCCAGAGATGCAATACAGCCCAAAGACGCAATAAAGCCCCAAAGACGCAATACAGCCCCAAAGATGCAATACAGCCCCAAAGACGCAATACAGACTAAAAGATGAAATACAGGCCAAAGACGCAATACAGCCCCAAAGACGCAGTACAACCAAAAGGCGCAATACAGCCCCAAAGACGCAATGCAGCCCCAAAGATGCATTATAACCCCAAAGATGGAATACAGCCCCATAGATGCAATACAGCCCAAAAGACACAATACAGCACCAAACAGGCAATACAGCCCCAAAGACGCAATACAGCCCCAAAGACGCAATACAGTCCAAAAGACGCAATACAACCCAAAGACGCAATACAGCCCCAAAGAAGCATTAGAGCCCCAAAGACGCAATGCAGCCCCAAAGACGTATTACAGACCAGAAGACGCAATACAGCCAAAAGACACATTACAGCCCAAAGACGCAATACAGCCCCAAAGATGATATACAGACCCAAAGATGCAATACAGCCCCAAAGACGCAATACAACCCCAAAGATGCAATATAGCCCCAAAGACGCAATATAGCCAAAAAGAGGCAATACAGCCCAAAGACGCAATAGAGCCCCAAAGACGCAATACAGCTCCAAAGACGCAATACAGCCCCAAACACGCAATACAGCCCCAAAGACGCAATACAGCATCAGAGACACCATACAGCCCCAAAGGCAAAATACAGGCCCAAAGACCCAATACAGCCCAAAAGACGCAAAAAAGCGCCAAAGATGAAATACAGCTCCAAACACGCAATACAGCCCTAAAGATGCAATACAGCACGAAAGAAGCAATATAGGCCAAAGACTCAATACAGCCCCGAAGAAGCAATACAGCCCCAAAGATGCAATACAGCCCCAAAGATGCAATAGAGCCCTAAAGATGCATTACAGCCCCAAAGACGTAATACAGCCCCAAAGAAGCAATACAGCACCAGAGACGCAATACAGCCCCAAAGACTCAATACACTCCGAAAGACGCAATACAGCCCCAAAGAGGCAATACAGGCCAAAAGACGCAATACAGCCCAAAGACGCAATACAGCCGAAAAGACTCAATACAGCCCCAAAGACGCAATAGAGCCCCAAAGACTCAATTCAGCCCCAAAGAGGAAATACAGCCCAAAGACGCAATACAGCCCCATAGACGCAATACAGCCCGAGACGCAACACAGCCCCAAAGACGCCAAACAGCCCCAAAGACACAATACAGCCCCAAACATGGAATACAGCACAAAAGATGCAATACAGACCTAAAGATGCAATACTGCCCAAAGACGCAATACAGCCAAAGATGTAATACAGCCCCAAAGACGCAATACAGCCCAAAAGACGCAATACAGCCCCAAAGATGCAAAAGAGCCCCAAAGACTCAATTCAGTCCCAAAGAGGAAATACAGCCCAAAGACGCAATAGAGCCCCATAGACGCAATACAGCCCGATACGCAACACAGCCCCAAAGACGCCAAACAGCGCCAAAGACACAATACAGCCCCAAAGATGGAATACAGCACAAAAGACGCAATACAGACCTAAAGATGCAATACAGCCCAAAGACGCAATACAGCCAAAGACGTAATACAGCCCCAACGACGCAATACAGCCCCAAAGATGCAATTCAACCCCAAAGATGGAATACAGCCCCAAAGACGCAATACAGCCCCATCGACGCAATACAGCCCCAAAGACGCAATACAGCCCCAAAGATGCAATACCGCCCCAAACACGCATTAGAGCCCCAAAGACACAATACAGCCCCAAAGACACAATACAGACCAAAAGATGCAATACAACCCAAAGACGCATTAGAGCCCAAAAGACGCAATACAGCCACAAAGAAGTAAAACGGCCCTAAAGACGCAATACAGCCCCAAAGACCAATACAACCTCAAAGACACAATACAGCCCAAAAGACGCAATACAGCCCTGAAGACGTAATAGAGCCGCAAAGACGCAATACAGACCCAAAGACGCAATACAGCCAAAAAGACGCAATACAGCCCCAAAGAAGCAATACAGCCCCAAAGGCACAATACAGGCCCAAAGATGCAATACAGCCAAAAAGACGCAACAGAGCCCCAAAGACGAAATACAGCTCCAAAGACGCAATACAGCCCCCAAGACGGAAAAAAGGACCAAAGAAGCAATATAGCCCAAGGACACAATACAGCCCCAAAGATGCAATACAGCCTCAAAGACTCAATGCAGGCCCAAAGAGGCAATACAGCCCCATAGACGCAATACAGCCCAAAAGACGCAATACAGCCACAAAGATGCCATACAGCCCCAAAGACACAATACAGCCCCAAAGATGGAATACAGCACAAAAGATGCAATACAGACCTAAAGATGCAATACAGCCCAAAGACACAATACAGCCAAAAGACTTAATACAGCCCCAAAGACGAAATACAGCCCCAAAGATGCAATTCAACCCTAAAGATGGAATACAGCCCCAAAGACGCAATACAGCCCCATAGACGCAATATAGCCCCAAAGACGCAATACAGCCCCAAAGATGCAATACAGACCCAAAGACGCATTAGAGACCCAAAGACACAATACAGCCCCAAAGAAACAATACAGACCAAAAGATGCAACACAGCCCAAAGACGCATTATAGCCCAAAAGACGCAATACAGCCACAAAGAAGTAATACGGCCCTAAAGACGCAATACAACCCCAAAGACCAATACAGCCTCAAAGACACAATACAGCCCAAAAGACGCAATACAGCCCTGAAGAAGCAATACAGCCGCAAAGACGCAATACACACCCAAAAACGCAATACAGCCCAAAAGATGCAATACAGCCCGAAAGAAGCAATACAGCCCCAAAGGCACAATACAGGCCCAAAGATGCAATACAGCCCAAAAGACACAATAGAGCCCCAAAGATGAAATACAGCTCCAAAGATGCAATACAGCCACCAAGACGCAATACAGCACCAAAGAAGCAATATAGCCCAAGGACACAATACAGCCCCAAAGATGCAATACAGCCCCAAAAACTCAATACAGGCCCAAAGACGCAATAAAGCCCCATAGATGCAATACAGCCCCAAAGACACAATACAGCCCCAAAGACGCAATACAGACCCAAAGACGCCATATAGCCCAAAAGACGCAATACAGCCCAAAGACGCAATACAGCTGTAGAGACGCAGTACAGCCCCAAAGGCAAAATACAGCCCCAAAGGCGCAATACAGCCCCAAAGACGCAATACATCGCCAAAGAGGCAATACAGCCCCAAAGACGCAATACAAACCCAAAGAAGCAATACAGCCCCAAAGGCACAATACCGGCCCAAAGACGCAATACAGCCCAAAAGACGCAATAGAGTGCCTAAGACGAAATACAGCTCCAAAGATACGAAGTAATACGGCCCTAAAGACGCAATACAGCCCCAAAGACCAATACAGCCTCAAAGACACAATACAGCCCAAAAGACGCAATACAGCCCTGAAGAAGCAATACAGCCGCAAAGACGCAATACACACCCAAAAACGCAATACAGCCCAAAAGATGCAATACAGCCCGAAAGAAGCAATACAGCCCCAAAGGCACAATACAGGCCCAAAGATGCAATACAGCCCAAAAGACACAATAGAGCCCCAAAGATGAAATACAGCTCCAAAGATGCAATACAGCCACCAAGACGCAATACAGCACCAAAGAAGCAATATAGCCCAAGGACACAATACAGCCCCAAAGATGCAATACAGCCCCAAAAACTCAATACAGGCCCAAAGACGCAATAAAGCCCCATAGATGCAATACAGCCCCAAAGACACAATACAGCCCCAAAGACGCAATACAGACCCAAAGACGCCATATAGCCCAAAAGACGCAATACAGCCCAAAGACGCAATACAGCTGTAGAGACGCAGTACAGCCCCAAAGGCAAAATACAGCCCCAAAGGCGCAATACAGCCCCAAAGACGCAATACATCGCCAAAGAGGCAATACAGCCCCAAAGACGCAATACAAACCCAAAGAAGCAATACAGCCCCAAAGGCACAATACCGGCCCAAAGACGCAATACAGCCCAAAAGACGCAATAGAGTGCCTAAGACGAAATACAGCTCCAAAGATGCAATACAGGCCCCAAGACACAATACAGCACCAAAGAAGCAATATAGCCCAAAGACTCAATACAGCCCAAAAGATGCAATACAGCCCCAAAGATGCAATACAGCCCCAAAGACGCAATATAGCCTAAAAGATGCAATACGGCACCAAAGACGCAATACAGCCCCAAAGAAGCAATACAGCCCCAAAGACGCAATACAACCCCAAAGACGCAATATAGCCTAAAAGATGCAATACAGCACCAAAGACACAATACAGCCCCAAAGACGCAATACAGCCCCAAAGACCCAATACAGCCCCAAAGACGCAATACAGCCCAAAGACGCAATACAGCCCCAAAGATGCAATACAGCCTCAAAGACGCATTAGAGCCCCAAAGACGCAATGCAGCCCCAAAGACCTATTACAGACCAGAAAACACAATTCAGCTCAAAGACGCATTACAGCCCAAAAGACGCAATACAGCCGCAAAGAAGCAATACGGCCCCAAAGATGCAATACAGTTCCAAAGACGAAATACATCCCCAAAGACGCAATACAGCCCAAAAGAGGCAATACAGCCCCGAAGATGCAATACAGCCCCAAAGACGAAATACAGCCCCAAAGATGCAACACAGCCCCAAAGAAGCAATAAAGCTGAAAGACGCAATACAGCCCCAAAGACCCAATACAGCCCCAAAGACGCAATACAGCCCCAAAGACCCAATACAGCATCAAAGACGCAATAGAGCCGCAAAGACGCAATACAGCCCCAAAGAGGGAATACAGCCCCAAAGACGCAATACAGCCCCAAAGACCCAATACAGCCTCGAAGATGCAATATAGGCCCAAAGACCCAATACAGCCCAAAGACGCAATACAGACCCAAAGATGCAATACAGCCCCAAAGACGCATTAGAGCCCCAAAGACACAATACAGGCCCAAAGACGTATTACAGACCAGAAGATGCAATACAGCCCAAAGATGCATTACAGCCCAAAAGACGCAATACAGCCACAAAGAGGCAATACGGCCCCAAGGACGCAATACAGCCCCAAATAGCTAATACAGCCGAAAGATGCAATACAGGCCCAAAGACTCAATACAGCCCCAAAGACGCAATACAGCCACAAAGATGCAATACAGCCAAAAAGAGGCAATACAGCCCCAAAGACGCAATACAGCCCCAAAGAAGCAATACAGCCCCAAAGGCACAGTACAGGCCCAAAGACGCATTACAGCCCAAAAGACGCAAGAGAGCCCCAAAGACCAAATACAGCTCCAAAGACGGAATACAGTCGCAAAGATGCAATACAGCCACAAAGAGGCAATACAGCCCCAAAGACGCAATACAGCCCCAAAGAAGCAATACAGCCCCAAAAGCACAATACTGGACCGAAGACGCATTACGGCCCTAAGACGCAATAGAGCCCCAAAGATGCAATACAGCCCCAGAGATGCAATACAGCCCCAAATACACAATACAGCCCCAAAGACGCAATACAGCCCCAAAGCGCCATATAGCCCAAAAGACGCAATACAGCCCAAAGACGCAATACAGCTGCAGAGACGCAATACAGCTCCAAAGGCACAATACAGCCCCATAGGCGCAATACAGCCCCAAAGACGCAATACATCCCCAAAGAGGCAATACAGCACCAACGAAGCAATACAAACACAAAGAAGCAATACAGCCCGAAAGGCACAATACCGGCCCAAAGACGCAATACAGCCCAAAAGATCCAATTGAGCGCCTAAGACGAAATACAGCTCCAAAGATGCAATACAGCCCCCAAGACACAATACAGCACCAAAGAAGCAATATAGCCCAAAGACTCAATACAGCCCCAAAGACGCAATACAGCCCCAAAGATGCAATACAGCCACAAAGACGCAATACAGCCCCAAAGACTCAATACAGCCCCAAAGAGGAAATACAGCCCCAAAGACGTAATACAGCCCCATAGATGCAATACAGCCCCAAAGACGCAATACAGCCCAAAGACGCAATACAACCCCAAAGATGCAATACAGCCTAGAAGACCCATTAGATCCCCAAACACGCAATACAGCCCCAAAGACCTATTACAGACCAGAAAACACAATACAGCTCAAAGACGCATTACAGCTCAAAAGACGCAATACAGCCGCTAGGAAGAAATACGGCCCCAAAGACGCAATACAGCCCCAAAGACGAAATACATCCCCAAAGACGCAATACAGCCCAAAAGAGGCAATACAGCCCCCAAGACGCAATACAGCCCCAAAGACGAAATACAGCCCCAAAGATGCAACACAGCCTCAAAGAGGCAATAAAGCTGAAAGACGCAATACAGCCCCAAAGACCCAATACATCCCCAAAGACGCAATACAGCCCCAAAGACCCAATACAGCCTCAAAGATGCAATAGAGCCTCAAAGACGCAATACAGCCCCAAAGAGGGAATACAGCCCCAAAGACACAATACAGCCCCAAAGACCCAATACAGCCTCAAAGATGCAATATAGGCCCAAAGACGCAATACAGCCCAAAAGACGCAATAGAGCCCCAAATATAAAATACAGCTCCAAAGACGCAATACAGCCCAAAGAAGCAATACAGCCCCAAAAGCACAATACAGCCCCAAAAGCGCAATACAGCCCCAAAGACGCAATACAGGCCAGACGCAATGCAGCCCCAAAGATGCAATACAGCCCCAAAGACGCAATACAGCTCCAAAGACGCAATACAGACCAAAAGATGCAATACAGCCAAAAGACGCATTACAGCCCAAAAGACACAATACAGCCGAAAAGAAGTAATACAGCCCCAGAGACGCAATACAGCTCCAATGACGAAATACAGCCTCAAAGACACAATACAGCCCAAAAGACGCAATACAGCCCCGAAGGCGAAATACGGCCCCAAAGACGCAATATAGCCCAAAAGACGCAACACAGCACCAAAGAAGCAATATAGACCAAAGACTCAATACAGCCCCAAAGACACAAAACAGTCCCATAGACTCAATACAAGCCCAAAGACGCAATACAGCCCCAAAGACGCAATACACCCCATATGACGCAATACAGCCCAAAGACGCAATACAGCCCAAAAGATGCAATACAGCCCCAAAGACGCAATAAAGCCCTAGAGAATCAACACAGCCCCAAAGACGAAATACAGCCAAAAGGTGCAATACAGCCCCAA
Source organism: Epizoanthus illoricatus (assembly GCA_026546655.1). Classification (NCBI taxonomy): domain Eukaryota; kingdom Metazoa; phylum Cnidaria; class Anthozoa; order Zoantharia; family Epizoanthidae; genus Epizoanthus; species Epizoanthus illoricatus. The sequence goes on along the minus strand of JANVCK010005237.1, from coordinate 2,437 downwards.
AGATGCAATACAGCCCCAAAGATGCAATACAACCCCAGAGATGGAATACAGCCCCAAAGAGGCAATACAGCCCCAAAGACGCATTAGAGCCCCAATGACACAATACAGCCCCAAAGATGTATTACAGACGAGAAGACGCAATACAGCCCAAAGACGCATTACAGCCCAAAGGACGCAATACAGCCATAAAGAAACAATATGGCCCCAAAGACGCAATACAGCCCCGAAGACGCAATACAGCCCCAAAGTCGCAATACAGCCCCAAAGATGCAATACAGCCCCAAAGAGGTAATACAGCCGAAAGACGCAATACAGGCCCAAAGACGCAATACAGCCCCAAAGAAGCAATACAGAACCAAAGGCATATACAGACCCAAAGAGGCATTACAGCCCAAAAGATGCAATAGAGACCCAAAGTCGAAATCCAGCTCCAAAGACGCAATACACCTCAAAGACGCAATACAGCCGCAAAGATGCAATAGAGCCCCAAAAACGCAATACAGCCCCAAAGAAGCAATACAGCCCCAAAGACGCAATACAGCCCCAAAGACGCAATACAGCTCAAAGATGCAATACAGCTGAAAAGACGCAATACAGCCCCATAGACGCAATACAGCCCCAAAGTCTCAATACAGGCCCAAAGACGCAATACAGCGCCAAAGACACAATACAGCCCCAAAGAAGCATTACAGATCCAAAGGCACAATACAGGCCCAAAGACACAATACAGCACAAAAGACGCCATAGATTGCCAAAGACGAAATACAGCGCCAAAGACGCAATACAGCCCCCAAGACGCAATACAGCCCCAAAGACGCAATACAGCCCCAAAGACCCAATACAGCCCAATGAAGCAATACAGCCCCAAAGATGCAATACAGCCTCAAAGACGCATTAGAGCCCCAAAGACGCAATACAGCCCCAAAGATCTTTTACAGACCAGAAAACACAATACAGCTCAAAGACTCATTACAGCCCAAAAGACACAATACAGCCGCAAAAAAGCAATACGGCCCCAAAGACGCAATACAGCCCCAAAGACGAAATACAGCCCAAAAGACGCAATACAGCCCCGAAGACACAATACAGCCCCAAAGACGAAATACAGCCCCAAAGATGCAACACAGCCCCAAAGAGGCAATAAAGCTGAAAGACGCAATACAGCCCCAAAGACCCAATACAGCCCCAAAGACGCAATACAGCCTCAAGGACCCAATACAGCCTCAAAGACGCAATAGAGTCGCAAAGATGCAATACAGCCCCAAAGACGGAATACAGCCCCAAAGACGCAATACAGCCGCAAAGACCCAATACAGCCCAAAAGACGCAATAGAGCCCCAAAGACGAAATACAGCTCCAAAGACGCAACACTGCCCAAAGACGCAATACTGCCCCAAAAGCACAATACAGCCCCAAAGGCACAATACAGCCCCAAAGACGCAATACAGGCCAGACGCAATGCAGCCCCAAAGACGCAATAGAGCACCAAAGACTCAATACAGCCCCAAAGACGCAATACAGACCAAAAGATGCAATACAGCCCAAAGACGCATTACAGCCCAAAAGACACAATACCGCCGCAAAGAAGTAATACGGCCCCAAAGACGCAATACAGCCCCAAAGACGAAATACAGCCTCAAAGACACAAAACAGCCCAAAAGACGCAATACAGCCCCGAAGACGCAATACGGCCCCAAAGACGCAATATAGCCCAAAAGACGCAATACAGCACCAAAGAAGCAATATAGGCAAAAGACTCAAAACAGCCCCAAAGACGCAATACAGCCCCATAGACTCAATACAGGCCCAAAGACGCAATACAGCCCCAAAGACGCAATACACCCCAAAAGACGCAATACAGCCCAAAGACGAAATACAGCCAAAGGAGCAATACAGCCCCAAAGACGCAATACAGCCCCAAAGATGCAATTCAGTCCCAAAGATGCAATACAACCCCAAAGTTCGAATAAATCCCCAAAGACGTAATACAGCCCCAAAAACGCATTAGAGCCCCAAAGACGCAATACAGCCCCAAAGACGTATTACAGACCAGAAGACGCAATACAGCCCAAAGACGCATTACAGCCTAAAGGACGCAATACAGCCACAAAGAAACAATATGACCCCAAAGACGCAATACAGCCCCAAAGACGAAATACATCCCCAAAGACGCAATACAGCCCAAATTATGCAATACAGCCCCGAATACGCAATGCAGCCCCAAAGACGCAATACAGCCCCAAAGATGCAATACAGCCCCAAAGAGGTAATACAGCCGAAAGACGCAATACAGGCCCAAAGACGCAATACAGCCCCAAAGACGCAATACAGCCGCAAAGACGCAATACAGCCACAAAGAGGCAATACAGCCCCAAAGATGCAATACAGCCCCAAAGACGCAATACAGCCCCAAAGACGCAATACAGCCCCAAAGGCC
>JANVCK010005126.1:0-13784 GCA_026546655.1 Epizoanthus illoricatus | reverse complement strand
TTAACCCTAATCCTAACCATAACCTAAACTTAAACCTAACCCTAACCTAACCTAACCTTAAGTCCGATCCGAGTTGACCAGTCCGAGTTGATCCGGTCCAACTTTTGTACCTGCCTTAATTTTATGGTATATGCCACATGTTGAATAAGTGATCCTAATAGATTCACTGGAACCTGCAAATTATTGTGTTTGACTGATGCAAAAATAATTGGTCTGCTCAATAAAATACATTGCTTCCTTACATATGCATGTACATACATGTATCTATAATGGTACCCTCTGTACAATTGATTAACAAGCCAAATACTCACTGGGTCCCCCTGAAGCTGACGGCTGCCCCTCCATGTCATCCCATGTTTCTTCATTAGGTATCACTGCACCCTGTGCTCCCTTCACATCATCAGGTTCATTTTCTGTCTTTGTTGCTGCTTCTGTTTCATGGAATTCAACATCTGCACCTACAGATTTATCCACTGGACTTTCTGTATCACCTGAAAAATTCATTTGAAACTCGTTTGGAAAGATTTACAACAGTGTTTCTAAAAAACGACTGACAGTGGAAAGCATTATACAGTAATTGATGGTTTTAACTGTTAACTTTTAAATGGTAATCAAAACCACTGATTTTAAACCCCAAAAGGTATGATCAGCATCCTCGTCCCTTTTCGTATGGGAGTCTGACCATATCCAGATTTCTGAATCTAATTTAATTAGTTGATGTCTCTACATTACAACTGTCTGAGTTAGCATCTCTTACCCACCTTCCCACCTACTCCCCCCTGAATTTTCTGAATCTGCCCCTGGCTTACATGTATGAATCTCCCCAGGTGGCCAATTGATAAAAATCTATATTAGAAATCCATTCAATAAATCAATAACAATCGATAATCAAGGTAGATAAACAATATCAATATTATCGATCAATCGATAAAAATCGATATTCACAACTGTTTGAGGTATTTAGCGTTATCAATTTTATTGATTATTATCAACTGAATGTTCAATTTTGAGCGAGTTTAGCCTCTGGTACCGGCCAGGGTATATGTAGTTCAATCTGGTCTTACGAGTTATTTCCTCTCAGTCTTGCAATAGGTACAAGTATTTTGGAACTACTCACAGTTGCTATTTAGATTTTTCGGAAATCCTGTTTTAATGATCCAATCCAGGTTTTAATGATCCAGTCCAGATATAAAGATATGCTCCAGATTTTACAGTTTAGTGACTAGTTACCCAGGTTCTAGTGACGCCAATACTATCAACTATGTAATCCACTATGAAGATCACACGGACCTTCAGTTTTAAAGTAGTTACCAGAGGTCGATGTGTGCCAACTAGCATGAACAGAAAGACCTCTGGTACATCGATCATTTTATCTACCAGATTATTTCGCACAAATTTATCTGCATACCTTGACAATCCGCCATCTTCTTCGGGTTGTAGTTGTGCGCGTTCCAAATTTACTGGACCAATCTCTGACAAATGCAACACAGAACCTGAAGCAGCAGCGTCTCAAAACTAAAAGAGATGATTACTAGCACATGCCTCAGAAAGTGAACTGACTGTTTCACAACTATAAACTGGTTCGATTTCCTTCTTAAGCTTCCAGTGGCGAAACTGTAAGCTGCCGGAATTCGGAAAACTGATGAATGAGCGGAAACCAAAACAAAAAAGAATCTGGGACGAAGCACCTCAGGAGTCTGGGTCCAAGTTTACTGAAAAATGCAAATGGCGGTCAATGGCAACGATGAGACATTTTCTCGAGAAACTCACCAGCATTTAGAGGTAAGTATTATTGAATATTACTGTCATTTATCACTAATATGCTCTGCTCTATTAATCTTTACAAATTACAAAACAAGAATACTGCAAGAAAGATTAAGAGTGCGTTTTGTACGAGCGCGCTTTTAACTCTCAAGCTGTGAAATTGGTAGCAACGCGACGGCAACGCTGTAGCTAGCCGTAGGAACCCTAAGGCATATTATTTGAATAAAGATTTTTCAAACACTAAATGTATTTTATATGAATTCGTGGAATCTGTTGTGAGTTATATGTTGTTTTCGATCCTTGAGTTTTATGGCAGAGACTGCGGGTTTGAGTAAGTACTGACTACTGTTGCGGACGTTGCCGAAAATGTATTCAAACCATTATTTTATTTTAAATCTAATCAGTAATGAACTGTAATCCGTAATTACTGTTGAATTTTAGAGGTTCCGGTCTTAGGGAAAATGGCACTTCGTGGCGGCACGGATTTCGAGAGGAGAATTGACTCCTATCTAAAATCAAGCAGCAAGCTGTAAGTACCAATCTACCATAATACTCAATTGTTCGCACATTCAAGAAATAAATGTTGGTTCACATTATATATGTTGCAGATACTGTCCCAGGCAGTGCCCCAGCTAGTGCCCCAGGCAACTCTAAGTATGCCTGTGACACATGTTCACATTGAAAAATTATTGCATTCATGCTGTACCATACATATGAACTGCTAACATGCCTGTGAGCTTGGACTCAACTCAACTTTGCAGGGGTTCCAGTGGCAGTTTATACATGTGATAGTCTGCAATATTCTGTGGTAGCTGTTCGTATAGGTACATGTAGCACTAGTGTAACAACAGATTTGGTCCCTCCGTGGATTTGGTCCCCCCCCACCCCAATCCCCAGACCAAATCTGCTAGCAGATTTGGTCCTCCTTTACGATGATTCACACAGATTTGGCCCCCTATCAAAATGCTTGTTCTTTCAAATATTTTCAAAACGGCTTATGGGAGCAGCCAGAAAAATACAAAACTAAATATTTTGTACATATGAAAGGGTAGCAAGCCTGTTTGCATTCGGGGACCATGACCAGTACATTGCTTTGCTCGCATTTGAATTGCGGTCTGTAGCAGTATGTTGTGCCATAAGTTTTGCAATCAACTCTTGGGCACATTTAGATTTAGAAAAGCTTGTGTGCTTCAAGAGTTTTCGCTAGCGAGGATTTGAGAACTATTTAGAATGAGCTGTAGTTCTTTATTTGTATAATTTGCTTTATTGATCAGTTCTGGTAGAAAATGGATTGAATCTGATAAAGAATGCTACAATAATCTTATGTGTATCACTGCCCAAAATGTCTGACAACAAACAACCAAAAAACATACTATCAAACAAGTCTGTACCTACTTCTAACAACACACGATCAATCCAGATGCTCAGAAATATCTGATAGCAAATGACCAAACAACACTCAATCGAATAAGTATGGACTTCTATATTAAATTACAACACTTTCAAGATTGAACAAGTTGATTCTTTCATTCAAGAACAGACATTTGAATTACACCATACTTGAATAACAATTGATAAAAGTTGACCAAAGTGGACTATTTTAAAGACTGCAAGTACAAGTTGATATAGCAAAAGAGGGGGACCAAATCCTGTCAGTGTCAAAGTACCAAGTAGCTTTGAGTTCTCCTTGAATCTGTCAACAGCTCAGCCACTGTCAGTACCAAGTAGCTTTGAATTCTTCTTGAATCTGTTGACAGCTCAGCCACTGTCAGTATCAAGTAGCTTTGAATTCTCCTTGAATCTGTTGACAGTTTAGCCACTGTCAGTACCAAGTACATGTAGCTTTGAATTCTCCTTGAATCTGTTAACAGCTCGGCCACTGTCAGTATCGAGTAGATTTAAATTCTCCTTGAATCTGTCAACAGCAATGCACTGGAGGCTAGCAGACTTGAGCTGCACTGGAAGAAACTTTGTGAGCAGGAGAAGAGAAGCAAGGAGAGGAACAGGGAACTACTAAAAGATTTTGAAAGAGTTGAACACCAGGCCTCCATTCTCAACACAAGAACACAGAGATTGACAGCTGCAAAGGTACATTCACAACAAGAAAGATTGAGTGCATGGCAGATCCTTTCTTGCTGCAAAGGAAAAGTAGCGTCTGAGGTCAGACTAGCACTGTTTTAATAGTTTAAAAACTATTACAGTCATTTAAATTTGAGTTCCTCATATCAAATGTTATAATACCTGATGATGACCAAGTTGGTTAAAAACATATGTTTTGTAATATCATAAAATTTTTATCCTTGCAAGTTTATTATAATATTACAATCATCATCATCCTCGTTGTCATCATTATCATTGTTGTCATCATCACCATCTTGAAAGTAATAAGAAGGTAGACTCAGAGATCAAGAGAGATACTGTACATGTACAGTGTACAACAGAGACAGTAAGAAGAGAGAACAAGACAGGCAGATACTAGACAGAAAGAAGGCAGAGTTACAATGTATAGTTTAGAATCACGAAGCTGTCAATCCTTCTATTTGGACCAAAGTCATTAGGGGTGCATTCATGTGAGATCATTCTGGAATAAGAACTGGAACAAAATGTGTTTACAAGTGTACATTTAGGAGCCATTCTTAATCCATAATACTTCAAATACATTCTGTGTACTCGGCACCTGCAAGCAGAATAGCCAGAATATTCTGGAGTAGGAATATTCGTATCGTGGAATATCACAAATGCATGCACATATATTGTAATATATATTTTAGTTTGTACATTCCACAGCAAGACGTATACATGTCAGAACTGACTTTGCTCAGTCTATATCTAGTCACTATAATTAGCACTTTTCCTGCTGACTTATCAAATACCAAAATATTTTAAATTCTCAACTTCAAAATTGTAAGAAACAAATATCACCAAACACTTGTACTCCTCAGGAGCTATAGAATGAATGGTATTGTGAAGGGGTTTCGTCAACTGGTTCCAAAGTTAGAACATCCTGGTTTTAGTGAAATCATCCCTAGCAGGGCAAGAATTAATAATTATAATTACGTTTTTTCGTTTTAGAAACAGTATGAAGATTACATCAATGTGATGTACCCAAGGTGGAAAGAGGAGTTAGAGCATTACAGATCTCGAATGCAGAATGACAGGAGACAGTTCACTGAAGTAGGTTGACCACATGGGTTCATAAAATTATATTAATAGGCCTGGGATGTATGGAGTATTTTACATCCTTGTTTAGAAATGTCTGCAAAAAGATGATTTTCTTTGAAACAGAATTGCAACCAAAGACGCTTCTGCCAGTGGTAATGAGGCTGAACACATCGTTGAAGGTAACTGAACCAAATCAGTGAAGTGCAGTGCTGAAAATGGGGTTGTCAGGGGCAGATCCAGAAAATTTTGAGAGGCTGGGGGGGGGGGGTGCTGGTAAAAGGGACTGAAGAGTGCTCCCCAGAAAAATGTGATATCCAGCTGTATGTTCTATATAGAATGACATTTAAAGGGGGATGTGGCTCCCTTGGGCCCCTACATCAGCCCCTGTCTTTAAGGCTAATGTCTCCCAATATAATGTTGAAATGGCTTAAAATCTGAACTGCCATTCAGGTGCCTGGTTTCACTGCTCTATGCGAACTCAACCAATTCTAATAAACTTGAAGATCACTGATTGGTCAATATTTTTAGATCATTCCCAAGGCCCCTCTTCGTATGACGAGACATTAATAATAATAATAATAATAATAACATATCAAATAATTTTTTCAATAAATATACTGCGCATGCTACATATGAATATGTTCACACATGCATTACATAAGCTAAAAACTAACATAAAACTAATCTAAATCAGAATAAAATATAAGTAAATATTACTAAAAACTAGTTAGACATTAGCTTTGATACTGAAGATTGGTGTACTTATCATTTTGTATTCCAGACTGCCATTCAACCAAGTAGAAGTGCAGAATTTGAACGTTCTCCATCTGACTATCCACATCAGTCAGACAGAAGCACAAGTGCACCATATGTCAGTTCTAGAATGCCCCCTCAGGTGGCCAGGGAACAGTTGTACCCTGCCTCACAGCCAGATAACAACAATAACATGATGCAAAGGAGCTACAGTGGAGGTCAAAGGAATGGTTTCAGTGATGAAAATCCATATTGGAATCAAGACAACTCAAGAAATCAAGTTATTCATGGTGATTTTAGGGGTGAAACAACCTATGGACGACATGACAGTCTTGGGCCCAACTACAAAAAAGACCCAAGAAATGGAGGGGCATTTATAGGGAGTGATCGTTATTATGGCAGTTGCAAGGAGCCCTATCATGAAGAAAAGGTTCCACAGGAGAGGAGAGCAACTCCAAGTCCTCACAGATTTTTAGATGAAAGGGATTTTGGCAAACACCAGGTACCACCGTATGGGACTCACCCACAGGCAGGTGTTCATCCATATACCCATAATCCTCAGCCACAACATCCACAGTACACAGGCCAGAGACAGCAGGACTATAGGGACAGTCATTACGTGGATCAAAGACCAGGGGGAGCTTTTCCAGATGAAGCCCAGCTGCAACATTCCATACAAAACCAATCGAGAGCTGGATTTTCAGATAGAAGACTAGATGGGAACAGATTCCACTCAGAGCCATATGAGCCCAGGACTAAGCTACATAGAGAACCTAATTATCCCACTGACCATGGATTGGATCATAGGGGTGCGAGAGATGAATGTGATGGACCTACACCCAGTCCCATGGATAATCAGAGGCAAGCACTGGATGCATATGAAGTGTACAGAGAGCCCTCTGAGTGGCAAGGTGGCAAGAATTACAAGGTGCTCAAGTAGTACTGCTGTAGTGTATATGACCTGCTTTGATCTTTCTCTCTGCCTCTAGCTGATGTCTATAACTAGCTCACCCACTCTTCCTGACTGATGCCTATATACCTGTACTTGTCTCTTGTTCCTGATTGATGCCTATATACCAGTACTTGTCTCTTGTTCCTGACTGATGCCCATATACCTGTACTTGTGTATTGGCCTGAATTACAACTAATCATTGGTTTTATACAACTTGTAGAATATGGGAATGGTGTAAAGCTACAAATTAACTGATGCAGAATATAATAAATTATACCAGATTACAATTGAGACAATACAAAATTTAGTTGCTTTTCTTTGTAGGAACAGCCAGCAAATGTGTTGCCAGGACATAGTGAGTCACATTACAATCCCACTGAAGTTCAAAGGACCAGAGAAATGGTAGCTACCTTAACATTAGAAGAAGCAAAAGTAACCAAGCCAATAAATAGTATGCCCACAGTGCCTTTAGTGAATAGTAATGCTTTGCATACAGGTTCTAACAATGTACAAGACGGACGTGTTAACATGGGCTCCTTAGATACAGACGATCAAGTTTCTACTCGGATGCCAAGTCATAAAAATAACTTTACAGGTAACAGAGGAACTGTGACAGAACACAGAAATGCTGCGGCAGAGCCTATTAGAATGAATCCCCAGGGATCGGAGATGGTTGATGGTGCATATCCTGATGATATGGACGATAACCAAGACTACGTCTTTCCTTCTGCTCAAATTTCCATTGTGAAGGCACAAGCCACAGAAGGTGCACTTAGGAAAAGCGAGGAGGTGAAGGATGAAGAAAACGTTGCTGCAAGGCTTGAAAGAACGCATCTCTCAGAGGGAGAAAGTACAAAGTTGCGGAAGCCATCGAGTGATGATTTGTCGAGTGAATGGACAGCAGCATTGAGTGATGATGGTGACCTTGAGAAGGTGAGTGAGCTCAGTCTGCCTGATGGTACTGGGGAGAGTCACAGTACCAAATTAAAACCATCAGTGGCAGAAGAACACAGAACCACGGACATAGGAATAACTCCAGACAATAAAAGTTTGAATAAAGTTGCAGAGATGATACCAGAATCTCCACAAGCTTCTTCTAAACTAGCAGACGTGCTGAAAAGCAAAGGGTCTGACCATCCAAGTGATTCCAATGGGAAGGCTAGAAACAACGAACATAAAACAGCTGAATTTCAGCCAACAGAAAAAGTTTTGGGTCGTTCTGTTGAAAGCCCAGATCGGACTCCAGAAGACCAAAAACGTGTTGAAAAAGGAAGAAAGCCATTGGTTGATGAAGAAGGATTCCTGAATCTGCTTCGGTTGGTAGACGATGATGTAGAGGTGTCGTTTAGTCCAGAAACTATCTATCATTCACCAAACTGCAGTCCAGACATGAAGGAGGAAATTATCAAGTATGTATTGCCCGCTCTCCCTTTGTATCTTTTTGCCATCTGTCCATTCTTCTCCTCCACCTTCTCTTCCTTCCTATCCTTCTCCATCTTCTTTGCCTCCATTTCCTCCTCCTCCTCCTTCTTCTCCTCCTCCTTCTTCTTTTTCTTCTCCTCATCCCCTTCCCCTTCCTCTTCCTCTTCCTCTTCCTCTTCCTCTTCCTCTTCCTCTTCCTCTTCCTCTTCCTCTTCCTCTTCCTCTAACTCTTCCTCTTCCTTTTTCTCTTCCTTCTCCCTCCTCCTCTTCTTCTTCCTCTTCCTCTTTCTCATCCCTCCTCCTTCTCCTCTTCCTCCTCTTCTTCTTCCTCATCCCTCCTTCTTGTCTTCCTCCTCCTCTTCATTGTCCTCTTCATCTTCCTCATCCCTCCTCTGTCTCCTCTTCCTCCTCTTCCTATCCTTCATCCCTCCTCTCCTCCTCCTCTTCCTCATTCCTCCTTCTCTTCCTCCTCATCCCTCCTCCTCCTCTTCCTCTTCGTCTTCCGCATCCTTCCTCCTTCTCCTCCTCCTCTTCCACTTCCTCTTCCTTAACCCTCCTCCTCCTCTTCCTCATCCCTCCTTCTCCTCTTCCTCATCCCTCTTTCTCCTCTTCCTCCTCTTCCTCGCCCTCATCCCTCCTTCTCCTCTTCCTCTTCGTCTTCCTTATCCCTCCTCCTCCTGCTCTTCCTCATCTTCCCCATCCCTCCACCTCTTCCTCATTCCTCCTTCTCCTCTTCCTCCTCCTCATCCCTCCTCCTCTTCCTCTTCCACTTCCTCTTCCTCAACCCTCCTCCTCCTCTTCCTCTTCCCTCCTGCTTCTCCTCTTCCTCCTCTTCCTCTTCATCATCCTTCCTTCTCCTCTTCCTCTTCGTCTTCCTCATCCCTCCTCCTCCTGCTCTTCCTCATCTTCCCCATCCCTCTACCTCTTCCTCATCCCTCCTTCTCCTCTTCCTCCTCGTCCTCTTCCTCATCCCTCCTCCTTCTCCTCTTCCTCTTCCTTATCCCTCCTTCTCTTCCTCTTCGTCTTCCTTATCCCTCCTCCTCTTCCTCTTCGTCTTCGTCATCCCTCCTCCTCCTCCTCCTCTTCCTCAATCCTTCCTGCTCCTCTTCCTCCTCATCCCTCCTCTTCTTCTTCGCCTTCCTCATCCTCATCCTTCCTCCTTCTCCTCCTCTTCTTCCTCTTCCTCAACCCTCCTCCTCCTCGTCCTCTTCCTCATCCCAACTCCTTCTCTTCTTCCTCTTCCTCATCCCTCCTTCTCCTCTTCCTCTTCCTCATCCCTCCTTCTCCTCTTCCTCTTCCTCATCCCTCCTTCTCCTCTTCCTCTTCTTCTTCGTCTTCCTCATCCCTCCTCCTCCTGCTCTTCCTCATTTTCCCCATCCCTCCACCTCTTCCTCATCCCTCCTCCTTCTCCTCTTCCTCCTCGTCCTCTTCCTCATCCCTTCTTCTCTTCCTCTTCCTTTTCGTCTTTCTCATCCCTCCTCCTCTTCCTATCCCTCATCCCTCCTTCTCCTCTTCCTCATTCCTCCTCCTTTTCCTTCTCCTCATCCCTCCTCTTCCTCTTCGTCTTCCTCATCCTTCCTCCTTCTCCTCTTCTTCGTCTTCCTCTTCCTCAACCCTCCTCGTCCTCGTCCTCTTCCTCATCCCCCCTCCTTCTCCTCTTCCTCCTCCTCTTCCTCATCCCTCCTCCTCTTCCTCTTCGTCTTCCTCATCCCTCCTCCTCCTGCTCTTCCACATCTTCTCCATCCCTCCACCTCCTCCACCTCTTCCTCATCCCTCCTCCTTCTCCTCTTCCTCCTTTTCCTCATCCCTCCCCTCTTCCTTTTCCTCTTCCTCTTCCTCATCCTCTTCCTTTTCCTGATCCCTCCTCTTTCTCTCCCTCCTCCTTCCTCCTCCTCGTCCTCCTCTTCTTCCTCCTCTTTCTCATCCCTCCTTCTCGTCCTCCTCCTTTTCCTCATCCCTCTTCCTCCTTCTCCTCTTCCTCCTCTTCCTCTTCCTTATCCCTCCTTCTCCTCTTCCTCTTCGTCTTCCTCATTCCTCCTCCTCCTGCTCTTCGTCCCCTTCCCCATCCCTCCACCTCCTTTACCTCTCCCTCGACCCTCCTTCTCCTCTTCCTCTTCCTTTTCCTTCACTGTGTCCTTCACCTTCTCCTCCTCCTCCTCCTCCCCCTTTTCTACGTCCTTTTTCCTTTTCCACCTCCTGGTTCTCCTTTTCCTCCTTCTGTCCTCCTTCTCATTTCTCCTTTTTTCAGTCCTCCTATTCTGTCCGCCTTCTACAACTATCCCAAATTTTGCATCCACTTTCACCTGTTGACTACTCCAGCTTGACCCAAGAATTACTGTTTACCTACAGGTGTGCACAGAGTGGAGCGAGTCTGGAGACCTTTGATCCAAGCACGGTCAGCATGATCATACTTGAAGAACTACCATTTCTGGTTAGAAATTTCCCATCAGGAGCAATCATTCCTGATGAGGCGTTGGCATCAATCGATAAGCATCACAATGAGAAGGAGCTAAGGTACATGTAGGCTAGTGTGTTGTCACCTGGACTCTTTTTGACACAAAATATGTTTGTTTATTGCTTGACCATTTCTAGTGTAACTTACACTGTTACAGTCATTTATTCTTAATTGTTGCTTTCACTGATCTGAAAATGTAGGCATTATGAACACCTTAAAATTGCACGAGAAACTGTCTTGGAAAGCCAGAAATCCAAAATTTGCTGGGGCATGTACCCCACCCGCCCGCCTTAGTGAACTTGCTTGGCATGTGTTATTTATTATACACCCTGCCAAACGTCAAGGCCATGGTCCTATTCTACCGCATCAACCTAACATTGGTTCCTATGGCCCTGAGAAACCCTGAAATGTGAACACATTCACTAGAAACGAATCACATTTGCTTTCACTTCTCACCAGATATATACATATATTTTTCAGGTCTAATCGGGATTTTTCGGATTGCTTCTTCCATTTATAAAACTATCAAATAAATTGAAAATGTTTCTCCAGTGATATGCGGGAAGTAATGAGAAGCGTCTGTGCAAATTGCACTAATCTGGCAATAGATTACTGTACATGTAGCTCTACATGTATGTGATACAATGGACCTTATGCATTATGACGTAGTACATCAATATTCTTTTGTTGGGTGACTACTACATATACCACAATGCAACGTTTCAGTAGTCACTCAACAAAGAATATTGATGTACACGTCATAATGCATAAGGTCTATTATATGTCAATTAGCGTGGACAGTTCCCGGTTACAAGCCCTGGACTTGTACAATTTCGTAAGGGCCTCTGAGGTTGTTAAAGCTGGTGGACTTGTAACCGGTAGGGTAAAAGGCTACAAAACTATGAGTTAACAGAACACATTGTAACGGTTCACCACTGAAGTATTAATTCCATTATAATAAGCGTACAACAATAAGAACGAGTAAAGACAGAGAATGCTGCCCTGCTCAAACTTTTGATATCATAGTGCTAATTGTGGCGCCCAATACTTAGTGTACACACAGTAGTTACCGGTATTTTATTTTACAGAGTTTCCTCAGATTTCTTTGGGAGAAAGAAGGCTTATATAATAACTAGACAGCTTGTTACTGGTTGAGTTAACGTTTTAACCGGGGTTCTATCCTTCTTTTAGTTCGAGTAAATCTTGAAGTACTATAACTTACAGAAGACCAGTTAAACGTTCGTATTTAAATTTTAGTTACTATTATGATGTTGCAGGAGCTACATAAAGTCTTCCAGCAGGAAAGTATGGAAAGCCCTCTTTGCCCATTTCGTCAACCTGGTAACAAACAATGTGATGTCTGTGCATGAAGTGAGCGCTCTGTTTGGACACATTGTTGTAAAAGCAAACACACAGTACCCTACACAGGTTAGTCAAATAATGACAAACTGAAACTTGCAACAAAAACATTTATTGAGCTACTTGTCGTCTTTCCGTACTAATTCGTTTTATGTTAGTGCACGTCACCTGAATGTTAATCCCAGCTACTCTTTCTCTTTGAGAATAATTACCACGTGCAAACCTTCCGTCACTATATAAACAAATCTCTGCCTTCCATTTAATTTAAATCTATATCCCAAAGGAATCACTTAACTCCAGATTTTAATTATTATCTTACCTTCAACTTATATAGTAGCTGACTGCATTTCTCAGTTCATTTCTGAAGATGATCGATTAAATCGAAAGCATTCATATATATTTTAACAACATATATACATAGTTTTACCTTTTATATTTTAATATGTAGAATATTTTGCATTACTTCGCAGATATCATGTCATATCATATATCACATCATATCATCTCTTCCTTCTCAGATATGTAACCACATCTCAAATCTCTCGTCCCAGATATACAACGAGTCTCACATCACTATTCCCAGATGTGTAACCACATCTTAAATCTCTCCTCTCAGTTATGTAAGTTCCACACATATATGTAACCACATCTCAAGTACCTCTTCTCTTAAGCCGGCCTCACACGCTGCGTTTTTTTCTTATGATTCTCAATGCCACAATAGAGTACGCTTTTGTGGAAAATCGTAGGAAATTGCAGCGTAGAAAATCGCAGAACAAATGCTCTCACACGCTACGATTTTATCGTACAATTTTCTACGATAAAGTAACCAAACATGCGCAGTCACTACAAAAACCTTGCAATTGTCTACGATTTTCTACGATTGTCATCACACACTACGATTTTCTACGATAACGTTTGAAAGTCACCAATAAAATTCAAAAGTTTTGAACATGTTCAAAACTCTACGATTTCCTACGCTATGACAAAAACGTGCGATATTTTGTTGTAGGTGCCCTCACACGCTACGATATCCTACGTTTTTGTTGTACGATAGCATGCGCTATAGAGAAAGTCGTAGAGAATCGTAGGACAAACATGTAGCGTGTGAGGCGGCATCTTTACAAATGTATATAGTTTACCAATGTAAATTTGTAAGTATATAGGGCTCCCCTGATAACAGTTCAGTTCTTATAACTGACTGAAGGGACTCCCTATTGAAATAAAAATGTCATCTATCCATCAGATATGTAATCTCTCTGAGGTTTTTACCACATGTCAAATCGTTCTCAGATATGTAATCACATATCTCTCTCAGGTATAACCACATGTCAAATATCTCTTCTCAGATATGTAACCACATCTCTCTCCGAGGTATAACCACATGTCAAATTGTTCTTCTCAGGTACAACCCTTGCTGAATAGACTGATCAAAGATGCTGTAGAGTATGGAGAAGACCGAGGAAGTGGTGTCACTACTCCATCACTGTCCTTATCTGCTGATATAACACCTGCTTCTGAGCAACCTCACAAGAATATAGTTGAGCCAGCTTCACAGGACCCAGATATTTTGGACGGGCTATCGACTTCATCTGGGGAGGCACCAAGTACTTTGAGTGGCACTCCACCCATCAAGTCCGTAGAGTAAGTATCGTGAATGGCTGTGGATTAAGGTTCTTCCTTCGTTTTGCAGTGCGCAGCTCTACTGCGCATGATAGGAAAATCTCAGCTTCTGTGGATTATTATAATTCACTACTGCACATTGCTCGTTTTAACTCATATCTAATGTTGCGGTTGGAAAATATATAAATCTCCGTGATTTTAGGATCTTTTATAGAACTATTCCCAGGCCTCTCACGGAAAAACGTAGTTTTTGCCTGAGTTTTGACGTATTCTGTATGTTATTTTGCAAACGAGCAT
>JANVCK010005015.1:0-13785 GCA_026546655.1 Epizoanthus illoricatus | reverse complement strand
AGGTCCGTACGGCAACTTACGGACCTGAAATTGACCAATCACAGCGCGCGAAATTAATCAGCCATATAATAAATAAATATATTACACTGAGATATAATCTCTACTTTATTTGATAGTCTACATCGATTTTGAAGAAACTAAGAAACATCGAATTTATATAACTTTCTTTGCCAATTTAAAAATCTTCTCAGCATGCTGCCACTATGCAGATCGTATAATGATTTCAAAAACTACCCGAACAATACATTGCTGACTGTATAAATGTATAAATGATACTGGATTATCATTTAATTACTCATAATACATGTTTTACAAGTAGATAGCATATGACTGAGCTTTTAAACTGTTATCAGAAAATTTTGGAAATCTGTACTTCGAGAAACTTGTCAACCCAGTACTAACCTCCACATTTCTGCGAATTTCACGTCGTCGTCTAAGAAAACTGTCCTCTAAGGGTTCTTCGGTAGGTGTATTGAGCAGTAGGGAGATTATTTAGCTATTATTCAGCCGTAATAGTACAATGCAATGGATCGAAAACACATTCAAACCATCCCAATTGGCAGCTGAGTTGAATCGCCTGCTTTCCACCGGCCGGCCCTCGATTCAAATCAAACAGTGTGAAAGGCTTGATTTGACTAATACACAGAGTACCTGTTGGAACCACGGAATTGTGAAATCTGTACAGTTCAATGCAATAATCCTACCCTAATGCAAAGCTTTCTCTTCAAAGTGTCTCATGAGGTTATATCAGTCTCGAACACAACTGTATTGCCTGATATTTGCCCTGCGAAGAGCATCAAATCTGACCAATGGGGACGCGTCATTTTACAGTGAAAATTGTTGGTGAATTATAACATGGAATGAAAGATATAAAGTTATTAAAACAAACGTTTTCGATCTACTTGACTATCTCTAGGTTTGAGCACGCTGGTAAATTATTCGGGTTTACGCAAAGCGTCAAACAAAAGCCTCCCCTGGAAAACAAAAAGATGAAATCTTGTTTACTCAATCAAGTTTACTTATTTCGTCTTTTATTGTTCCCATGGGCCCAGTTGCTCGAAAGTGGGATAACCTTAACTCAGGGTTAAAACTTTAACCCACGCATGATTGGGTTTACTTCCTTATAGACTGATTTGGGCTCCCATGTCGGATTTACGTAGCCGAGTTTTTGAGGAATGTTTCAATAATACTTTATAAGCACCGGATTACATATTCCTAGATGAAGAAATCTCATTTAAAATTTGGCCTAACCTTGGGTTAAAGTTATATCCACTTTCGAGCAACTGATCCCAGGAGGGTTTAAAAACGTTTTAGCTTTTATTTGACATATTTTCGCTTAAATTTAAAATGTAACCTTGAGTTAAAGGTTTTAAAAACCAAACGTCATCTTCAGGGTTTATTGTGGCCATCTATAAGCCTTATAAATGCAAGCATCGATAGCAGCCACAATAAACCCTGAAGATGACTTTAATTCGAAAACGTTTTGTTTTTTTAAAAACTTTTAACTAAAAGCGTATAAAACCTTTTACATTTTAGCTTTTGTTTCACGTTTGGTATAAACCCAAATAATTTACCAGTGCAATCGAACCTGATGACTGAAGATCAAGTCGATCGAAAACGTGCGTTGTGTAACATTTTAGCTTATATTTTCTAAAATACTTTTAGATGGAGAAGCAAATTTTAAACTTTAGTGATAGATAGCCCGTTCGGTTGACTGGTCAACAGGATGACTGTGTTTGTTATTATACGTCCTTGTAATGTTGTTTACCAGTTAGCTCCGGGGATGCTGTTCTTCCGCTATAAAAGAAACCATGGCAACGAACCTATGTTTTTCTCGGAATAACTAGATTTACACGAGCTAAACTGAATTTCGATTTCATCGACAAAATGGTTTAGGCGCAATCAAAAGATTCAGTAACAGATATAAGCAGATATTTGGCAAAATATGTTTTTCAAACTGGTACCTACGAGATACAACTGAAACAAGTAACATACTCAGCCGCTTTATCTAGGATCTTTGACATCGTGTAATAATGATAGTCAAAATAATTTTTTCTTCAACCTGTTGTTTTACCAGCCAGATAAAACACAACCAAACCAAAATTATACATTAGAAATAAACATGTTTTCTTCAATAATGTTGTCGAAGGCTTTGAGGAAAACTAATTTACAAGTCTGAAATGCATTAATTAGCGTTTACGAGGAAAAAGTGGACAACTAATTGCAAAATTGTAGCCAATGTTCCAAGGTGACAATATGACGTATTCTCAGATAAGGAATTTTTAATTTTTAAAAATATTTTAAAGATATCTTCAGAAATTACGTTCAACTCAAAAAAACCTGCCGAGGGGAGAAGAAAAGAAAGAAAAGATGGAAAATGCCATTCACATCGCAAATGAATTTTTATTTTCCAATATTCTCCTTTTATTATTGGTCTAAATATCCGTTTCAATACGAATGAGCAACACCTTTCTAGGTGCCTCAAAAGCTATAGAAACATCCGCCTGCAAGCAAAAGGCGAGACAGTATAGAATACGCCGCCTGAGTAGAAGCGCGTTTGGAGTATTAATTTCGAAGGTAAGTTATTTGTTCACTACTCAGTGTTTTTCCTGCTTAAATAATCACATCATCCACAGTCAACACGCAAGTTTCGAACTAAACTCCCTCCAGAGCCTTGAACTCTTCGATGTGGCGAGTTGACCCATAAATACATGCAAATTACATTTCGCTGGTAATACTATTAGCAATTACATTCTGAAAACAATTTTCACAGATAAACAACTCTAGCCCCTTATCATACATATAAATCCTGTTGGGGTATTTTTCTATATGGAGAGATTTTTCACCAAATGTTAGCGAACCAATGGAGCTTGTCAGTTTATACTCCTCCTAAACTCTTTACTGAGGTCGTAAGGCGCCACTGTCTTGTCTTGTTTTGTGGTTTTGTCACCATAGTATCTGTCTTTGAAACAGTGTTATAAACCGAGATAGAAACCAAAAGCAAAACAGAGATTGTTATGTATATGTAATATCTTCAGTTCCAAGTGTGAGTAGAGAAAATAAACAGTTGAATTTTTCGACAGGCTAGTACTAAAGCAAATAAACAAATTCGGATATGCAGTCATCACATATGCATTTTATTCATCTATATGCATTGATTCAAAACATCTGATACTAGTGCGAAATTTGAAAGTATAAAATAGAGACAATATTTTCCGTACGTGGCGAATATCCATAGCGATCTTGGCTTGACTGGACACAAGAAACAATAAGTCAGCTGTTTCTTGAAGTTCTGAAAAAGCACTCGTACAACAGTTTGTTCTTCAACGACCTTTGGACAGCTGTTGATCTAACTGAAGGGAGAACCAGGTTGTTTATCAAAACAGGTGACCTCATGCGCAGTTTCCATTTAATTCTTATCTAACAGACAGAATTAGTTACATTGCTGCAACACAATTTGTCAGAATGATTATAAAACTTCTCTAAAGTAAAGGGCCAAGTTTAACAAAAGATCAAGAGTCATCACAGCGAGAAAATCTGGAACGCGATGTCAAGGGGCACGGCACAGTGCCAGGCTTGGCATTCACATCACCCCATTTTTGTGAAACCTGGTCACACAAGCAGCTCCATTCGATGGAAATGAGTTCTAAAAAGCCAAAAACAGAACACTGCATGCATGCGAACTGAGGTACAGGATGATCACAGATGGAAATGGATAATGAACCATCAACTTGGGGCTCAGAAATAACTATCGCAATATTATTATAAAATAATGCAGTTTACCAGGCTTTTGGCAATGTCATTTTTTATTAGGATAATAAATTGCAAAAAAGGCAATTCTTGGCTAAATTTATGAAACACCAAAATTATTTATGACGTACTTGACAATACCCCGGTCCCTTGCAGTTGCCACTCCTTATAATTACTGCTTATCCGAGCTCACCAAGAACCTTTTTATTCCGCACAGAGAACGTCCGCAAACTCAGTCTAGCCAGATGAAAGCACTGTGTTTAGTGACACAGTTTGAGCCGATCGGTCGTGGGTTTCTGGGCGTTTAGTATGCTAGCCGCTGTATCTGAACAGCAAGACTGCTAGTAATCCATACCGTTATTGGTAAGTGATGGGCCACGCTGAACACTGGGACAGGGTTAGTGTTAGCTTTAACGTCTTGAACCTTAGGATTCGGATTAGGGTTAGGTTAGGGTTAGGTTAAGGTTAACTTGAAGGTTAGGATTAGTTTTAGATTTAAACATAGGATTAGGGTTAAGCTTGTGACGAGAGTTTGGGTTAGCTTTAACTTTAGGATTAAGGTGAGGTTATGGTTAGCTTCAACCTTTGGATTAGAGTTTGGCTTATGACAAGATTAGCTTTAAACTTAGGGGTTGAAGTTAGGGTTTACATCGGGTTTAGGGTCGTTTAGGATAAGAAGGGAACGCCAAATAGTTAGCGCAATAAACACCCATGGTATTATTTTTCATAACAGAAATAGCAAATCGTTCTCAGTCAAGCATTTAAATCTTCAAAGTGAAATAAGGACACCTCGATGCTATTGTCAAATTTCTTCTTTAATAAATATGTCATTAATAATTTGATCGCAAATCGCCAGCTGAAGTTATTCCCAACTGCTAAATTTTGAAGACCTTTCAAATTGTTAACTGCACATTTTGGAAAATAAAATTTGCAAATCATATAAATATCCTGTAATTATTTTTTTTGCTATAATATTTCAGTTTCAATAAATATTATTATTACAATTACGACTACTATTATTATTCTATTGTTATTAGTTGTTATAGCAATAATAATAGTAGTAGTAATAATAACAGTAGTTGTATGATTAATACTATATTTTATATTATCATATTGTAGTGCATTTTAAAATTATAAAGCTATATCTTTATATACATGTACACCGACAGGGAAATTTAAATTCACAGGTAAAAGACGTTGGCAATTATTGACTAATTTCACAGCGAATTCTACAGAGAAAAACTTTCGCTACAGAATTAGCCGGCACATGATTACAACTGCGAGACAGCTTACATGATGTGAAAGATTGCCCTTAGATTTAAACTTTTAAATGTTTAAAAAAAATTATTAAAATAACTATCCTGTGCCCCGCCCAGTTTCTCATACACGCAGCACGGTGTCGTGACTTTCACTTTTCAATTAATATGGCATTAAGCCAGTTTTTGCCACACAAAGATCCTTTGATTTTCGCCAGTCACTCACAGGCCAACTGAATTCACTTGGAGTCCGAAGGAGCATTTCGAATTTGAACGCACTGAGATGTCTGTCAAATTAATTTCTATCAATTTCGTTTTTTACAAATTAGGGACCGTTAATTATTTATGCCATATGGTTGGCAAAAGAAGGGGGTCATGTTATATTTTATATTGAATGGGGTCAAATTTGAATAAATGGTGCCTTACCTCACCCAGACATCAGATACTAATTTTCATTAGCAGCGAAGGTAAAGCGTCCGAGGTCAGGCTAGTCATATCTTCTCAACACTAAATACATGTGCCAAAACATTAAGGAAATTAATATGAAGATTGCCTTCAGTGCGCGCATATTTCTGTTATAAAAGCCCTTGATCAGTATATTATCTCTTTCATTTCACATTCTGCAACAAAACATGTTTTGAAAATGAGTGAAAATGAAGGCCTGTTTACAGGAGAAAAAACCCGAACGGGTCGGATAAAAAGTAGAAGGGGTCGGATAAATTTCTGCGTGTAAACGGCTCTTTACCCGTTCTAATTTTACCAGTTCCGTACCGAAAAGGGGCCACAGGCGGCTATGGCCCTTTTCGGAACGGTACAGATAAAAATTGGCTCCGTATACCCGTTTGTTGAGTTTCTTGACAACGTGTAAACGGTCAGGTGACGGTCAGGTACGTGTTAGTTTTACACACCCAGTTTTAATATATGCCAATCATTAATTTTATTTATTTAGTAATTAATCCTTTCTTGCCTTTATTTTTGTATCCACAAATCAGTTATACTTATAGCATCTAGATATATAATAATTATGACAAGCCACGTGTAGTGAAGACCAACGTTGGGCGTAAGATTTCTAGTCATAGCGTATTGATATAGCTAGGGGAAAGAGTAACGCCTGGACCGTTACGAATAAGAAAGAAAACAAGACTCAAAGAAATATCATCTACCTTTGGAGACTAAAGTAACCCATTCATTCTTCTTTTAATTAGATATTTACGCTGTTGGATTTCTTGCATTGATTTTGATTGCGTGGTCGATACTTGTCGCCTGAGCTTCAAGAGTCAAGATAGATTCTGCATTAGTTTAGAAATTTCGCACTGAAATTGTTATTATATATAGTAATCTTGACTGCATGCCAGAAATCATATATTATGTATTAAGTTAGAGTTTAAGACAGTTTGTTGATTGGCAGTGCTTTATTCTAGTTCGAACCATCAACGACAACATCTTCATATTATTACATCGTCATCATCATCATTTATACCATCTGAATCACTCCTTTGTGCAAAGATTGAACTTTGAACATTTGCATGATTAAACTGAAGACTATGCGTTGGGATATTCTATTATCTACTCTGTTGGTTGGTTGCCTCACGAAACGAAGAAATATAGCTGTCCTCTAATCTACAGTACGTACCCACTTATTCTTGCTGAGCCTGCAATACCGTAATTTACGCAGCTGTTTGCCCTGGACCGCATACGTCGCGGGTTCTGTCGGTACAGGCCACAAAAAATAAGTGTGTAAACAGTCTTTTATCCGTTCCTTAAGGCTCTGGGGACCGTGCCACTTTTTTATCCGGTCCCTTCCTAAAATTGCGCGTGTAAACAGCCAAATTTTCTTGGAACGGCTACTTTTTCCTATCCGACCCGTTCCGGTTTTTTGCTCGTGTAAGACTCATTGCGTGTGCGTATTTCCTTCCTCGCACAACTGGAACTATTGAGGATCTCTAGATAACATTATAATTATTCACTTTATACGGGCCGGGCACGCATATCAGTTGTCTTATTTGTCCATTTTAGTATCTCAGTACACAGCCACTTAGCATACACAAATGACTATAAAAAGTCTATATATTTGAATACAAAAAAAATAGATCAATACAAAAAACCCGACTTTTTGAATATTGAGCAGTCATTACGAGCAAGTTCGGTCTGTTACATACTGTAACTGGCCACAAGCAATATAATTATAAGCCTTAAATCCGGTCGAAAAGTGCAAAACGTTAAACATCTGCAGCAGGTTGAATTCACCTTTTAGTTTGGAGCACCGTAGCTGTATATTTGGCAGCTATTGCGTTGACAACGGTTTGTATGAGAATTATTTAATATTCCATATTTTACTAGATTTTTCTGTAACTAAACCCTTTTCCAATACTTTTAAATCGAAAAACCATTAAAATCTTTATTCGTGAGGTAGATACGAGCCCTTACAAATCATATCCCCGGCTTGAATATAAATTTAGAAAACAACCTATTTGCATAAACACAGAAACTGTTTCAGAGACAGTTAAAAATAATTGTGCATTTTCTTAAATAACGTAGACCATAGTAACGAATGTTCATAAAATGACAATTTTATAATTAAGATGTGTTACAGTAAGATGTCCACAAAGCAATTCCTAACAAATATAATATTTCGTGCAAAGATCTTTTGTCCTTCGAGGAACAGATGTCAAGAGGATCTAAACATGTCCTATGTTGTAGCGACAGTGACTAAACATGTTTGGTAGCACTCTGTTGCTAAGGGCCTATACTCTTAAGTTATTGACCGATACAGGAAATCAGCATTCATATAATTTCAGTTATACATCCAAAGTTTACAAAGTTGAATATTTAGGACTTATTGAATATGAAAATAGAACAATTTTACGACGGCCATTAAACTGTCAGTAGCCATTTGCTTATCCAAAGCGATTCAAAATGCGAAAAATCGCGAGCGTCGACCACGCTAGCCATGCCGTGAGTACGATGCTAGCTTCGCCTGCTCAATTCTCAGGTCCTCGCGTCCAAAGTTTACAAAGTTGAATATTTAGGACTAATTGAATATAAATATAGAGCAATTTAACGACGGCCATTAGACTGTCAGTATCCATTTGCTTATCAAAAGCGATTCAAACTGCAAAAAATCGCGAGCGTCGAGCACGCTAGCCATGCCGTGAGTACGATGCCAGCTTCGCCTGCTCAATTCCCAGATCCTCGCGTGCATCCCGACCCCGTCAGAAAATGAAAAGATAAAATGAGACTGCTTACAGTCCATGCGGCCATCTGTTATTCTCGTATTTAGAAGCTCTTAGTGACGTGTATTATCATAATTTGCTAGGGGCAATATTCCAAAATCTGCCTGGAAAATAACAGGACCTTTATTACTTGATTCAGTCATTTTCGCAAAGCGGATTTTCTCAACCGAACGTCATTTTACTGACACCTGTTTCTTGTTCAACAATTTTGTTCAAGTTGGGAAAGACTTGTTTGAGATATCGAGAGTTATTGTAACCACTAACTACTTGTATCTGTATGTTTTCCGCACATTGTCGGAGCTGTTTTGACGTTGTTTCCTTGTAGATTTATGTTAATGGTCGCTGAATCGTTGTTTGTTGTCAATACTATTAAACCAAAGATAACGCTGTGAATATATTCAAATAATAATGATTAACGGGTTCGCTGCGTTTCTACTAAAAGCGCAGATGCGAGCTTGTTGAAATTAGAATCAACAAATTGCTTCTTGCTTTTACGTGCTTGACGGACCCTTTGAATAGCAACAAAAGCCTGATGCCCAACCTGTGACAAGCGGCTCTTTTTCTAGACAAAGCTCCAAGACATAAACAAAGTTCCTTATTTGTACCAATTCAAAAACACCACTCAAGCACTTCGAGTTGACGTGGTAACTATCTCACGCCATAATAAGTTGTACCACGTTGTCAATGACTTACTACTAATTGGCGTTTGAACTAATTGAGGCTACAGCTAAAAGGAATCGTGCCAACCGCCGGAACCAGTAACATCCTGCCATTATTGGGATATACACGAATCTAATCTGGTGAGAAGAAGATAGAAAAACTTTAATTTGGTTTTTATCAGCAGAATCACACCAAGCTATTAGAAGCCCTAGTGTATTGTGACCAACTACTGACATCGACTTTCTGTTTTGTTTTAGCTAGGGAGGGAGACACGTGAACAGTCTAGGAGTCGAAACTACCATACACAAAGAATAAGAACGAAGCTATATCGTGCAATATAATCTTCAAACTTTCTATTGGAGTTCAGATTTGCGGGAGAATCTGACAAAATGAGTGCATCGGTACACCGGGTCTTGAAGACAAAATCTAAGGAGGATCAGACGGTTGTCGACGAGATTCTTCAAGTTGTCGCAGATCAGGGAAGAAAGCTGTCTCTTTCAAACGCTGATTACCAATTCACTAAGCAGATTTCAAGACATTCAAACACAGGTCGCACTCGTGAAAACCAGAATTGTTATTTTGACGACTCGAGCTCGTGTACAACTCGATCAGACTTATCAACCTATACTCCTCCGTCAACTCAAGAGAGCAATTACACGAGTCTTTCCGAGGATTCAGGACTGGACGTTCTACAGAGACGCTATGCGGAGAATGATGGTCAAAATGGCATCAGAAAGTCAATTCTTCCTCCTCTAAATCCGCACAGAGTAAAACGACCCTCGCGACCTGCACCTCGGTCACCCATTGAGGAGTTACTTGACGACAAAGAAGTGAAAAGGCCCATCCGACCGCAGTCTGCTCGCGGACAGAGAACAATCTCATCGCGGCACAGAGTTGTTAGTATTAATTAGAGTTTTAAGTCTTAACAATGTCTAAGAGTATTATATAATTTGAAGTTTTCTTTGATATCTAAAGTAAATTGAACTGTTGTTTTTGTGCTTGCAATATTGCAATGACAAACTAACTTTATTGAAAATAGCTATGGATGTATACGTAAATAGCGACAGAAAGACTCTATAGAAATGTATAAGCTGGAGCTATAGTATTAGTTCTACGTGCTATCGTTTGAACATGAAACAATTCAGTTTTAATTCTGATAATGTGACGAATAGCAAGGTAATCTCTCCGGCTGTGTACGTGTGAGGACAGCACGCGTGAGTGGCTTACTGGTATATCGTGACATGACATCTCCTTTTTCAAGAACGCACTTTAATTAACGAACTCTTACAACCGAACACCCTAAAGCAACGCAAGCTATTCTACAAGCAAAACAAAAAGCTTTTCATCAGTGATTACTGCTTTATCTTATAGTTGACAAAGGAAACACACGACCAACATTGTGACGCAGGCTCAGTAACACTTGAGAACAAACGTCAATAAATATATATATATCAGTCCCAGCACGCAGGACAATTATCAATAAGTGAATATACCTTGTCCGATATCGTGCGGAAACACGGTCTAACTTGTTTCATGCACCTTTGCCAGAAGGCGAAACGGAACAAAGAAAAATCCTTCTAGATCTGTTGTTCCACTCACGTGTAGAAACCGGAAAATGCATCTAAACAGCACGTGTTGGAACTGAAAGATCGAAGCAACAAAATGTTGAATGTTGATTAGTTATGTATATATATATATATTGCCATAACTTATCACAAAGACAATACTGTGTCGGTAGTTCTAGATCTGCTACAAATGAAGTAAGAGAGTGATGTGTATAGTAAAAATCTACCCTTTTAAAAAACAGAGTTTTTTTAAACTTCTGGTTAATGTCGCAATTAAAACTATTTATTACATCTGTTATGAGTCACTAACTGTTGGGATTTCACTGTATGTGAATACTTTGTACAATTTTGGCACAAAATTTAGGTAGAAATAAGGAACATATATTAATGTTAAAAATAAGTATAAAAACACAAAATTAAAATTTTATTGGCGTGTTGTACTACATATGTTGTTACGTCTGGTAAAGTTTTACTTTTTCTATCTGCTGAATGACAGCGGAAACTGACTTTGTTTGGTTGGTTCCTGGCAACGAATACCATTCTAGAAAGTTTTAGAATATTTTAAAGATATATGAGGCAAATATATTAATATTCGTTTGCATGCTGTGTTTATAATTAAACCAAACCAAAATGAGTTGAATCTCGACTCCTGTAAGGTCGGCAGTATCTTTAGGTCATTTTTCATTTTAATATTATATCCTAATAAACCGGTCTAGTTCAGATATTTACCGTATGTATTACGTCTCCACGGGACTGCTTCCTCAAGTGTATTTAATATGACTAGAAACAGAAAGATTTGCTTTTATTGAGAGCCAGACTCGGCACGATATCGATAGCTTCTCCTTAAAGGATAGCTGGGGCGAGAAGTAATTTGCAGATCCCGAAGCTATATTAGGATTTAGTGAAAGAAGTACTATCAATACAAAAACCTTTGAAAGGCCTTAAAAGAACAAAGAACAGCGCTTTTCAAAGAAATCGAAATTGCTTGATATTACGACCACTTTTTTGCCAGTGGGTGGTTTGTTTAAAACTTCAGCGATGGTTTAAATTTGAATCAAATGAACTGGCACAAACACAAGCCGACACATGTTTATTAGAATATCAACGTGCTTTTATAGAATAATTATAATATAATTAAAAATAGCCACGAAAACATTTACAGATTTTGTCTTCGAATGATCAGCATCCAGGGGCATCTGATAACTTTAGCGAGTCGTGTTGGTAAACTGATCGGCGACACATTTGTCGTTCGAATAGTCTATTTAAGGCGATTACATGCAGGGGATCATAGTAAAACTAGTAATGTTTGAAACGAATTTCGCTTTAGCCCGGAATAACAAGTATTAGAGATTTAAATCGTTAAACTAAAACCGAGGGCTTCTTTTCATTCAAAATGAAGGCATTCTCTTGGACTTAGGGATCGACCATTTGATTTTCCGGGGGGGGGGGGAGAGGAAAAATTTGCAAAACAATAATTTGCACGAGCCGAAAAGCCAAATTTGGACGACACAAAATTATAAAGACAAAGAGAGAGAAAGCCAAGGAAAAGCCCGCAAATCATTCTCCCACTCCCCTCTAGTCTGTTTCTTAACTGATATAATTTTCGGAGGATTGTTCGTCTTGAAAATTGCAGTACTTTAAAGTACATTATTATATCAATATAAGCAAAATTAATGGCCTTATTTTTTCGGCGGGCTTATTTCGGGAGTATTTTTGCATTTGAAATTTTTTTGGGGCATATTTTCAGGGGAGGTTATTAGAAGGGGGCTTGATATGGGGGAGGGCTTAATAGACATGCATATATCACGTTTTGAATATCAATCGAAATCTTGACGTTAGCACTTTCTAAATACCAGAAATGAAAAGAGCAGGTCGAAGTAGGTAAGTAGTGAATACCGAAAATCTGGGTTTTTTAAATCTCAAACAGTGCGACGCTGGCGAAGTTTTTAAAAACATACATTTTTTCAGAGAATGTATGGCGAATTGCCATTCAATGTCCATTCCATTTTCTCTACTTACCTACTTCGACCTGCTCTTTCCATTTCTGGTATTTAAAAAGTGCTAACATTGACATTCAAAACGTGACTGATAAATGTCTATACCGAAAGTTTACGATATTCAAGTTGCGTTCGTTGTACAAATCTTTAGATTCTGATTGGCAATTTCATGCAAATTCGGGACTAGTCCGTTCCACGTCCGACGTGAAGCACCTAAATTAGCAGGCGAACGATGTATGCGAGTTTGTTCCCCTCCACGCCTAAAATAAGTTGTTTTCACTGTTCATCAGACGTGAAAAACTACGTTGTATCCAGTGTCTTGAAGAGTACACAGTTAAATGAATATGAAATATTCTAACATTTTCTAACATTTCTCAGAATCAAATTTCATTTTTCAGAATCAAGATTTCATTTTCCAGAATCAAGTTTTTATTTCTCGGAATCAAGATTTTATTTCTCTGAATCACGTAACACATGTTTTCATATGTGCGAACAAATGCATTGTGATCTCCATGGGACACCGTAGTTTCCGACAAAAGGTTTTGGTCGCTTGGGAATCACCGGCAATCAAGATACGGCTGAAGCACAGTAGGGTGCTGTCGAACTGACAGAGGCTTTTTGTGTGGCAGCGTCATATCTGAAAGTTTCTGTGCTCCACCAAGGGAATCCAACCGAGTTTTAGGATGTCTGTGTTATATTCCGGAACGATAGGAAATGATATTGGGAATGATAGGGAATGATAGGAAATGATAGGGAATGATGGGGAATGATAGGGAATGATAGGAAATGATATGGAATGACGGGAATGATAGGAAATGATAGTGAATGATAGTGAATGATAGGGAATGATGGGGAATGATAGGAAATGACAGGAAATGATGGGGAATGATATAAGGAATGATTGGAAATGATGGGGAATGGTATGGAATGATAGGAAATGATGGGGAACGATAGGGAATGATAACAATAACAACAATACAAAATTTCTTTAGCGCCTTTTGCAGTCTTCTAAGGCGCTGATGCAATTTAAGAAAGAAAAATAAAGAAAAAAGACAGATAAAACAAAATAAGACTAAGGAACTAAAGCGATTGCTTAAAAAGAAAAGTTTTCAACTGTTTCTTAAAGGTTTTTCTAAAAGGTTCTTATTGCAGGATCTGAGGGTTCGTACAGGCTTATAGGGTTGTAGTAATTCTTTGAAATAGGCTGGAGCACGGTCATGCAAAGCATTATAAGTGATTAGAAGAATCTTAGGCCCGGGTTAAACGTCGATCTTAGCATGCGTCGAACTAAATTCAACAATTAAGCGCATGATAAGTTCGACGT
>JANVCK010004904.1:0-13788 GCA_026546655.1 Epizoanthus illoricatus | reverse complement strand
ATTGCGCATTTAAAATAAATTCTCAATGCTCATTACATTTAATAAAATATATATATATAAAATGAGAAACCAGACACAATAAAAATTACAATAATAAAAACTCAGCTGAACACTTCCTGAAAAAGAAAAGTTTTAAGATTGGATTTAAATTTGCTAAAACATCTTCCCATTGAAAATGTGGAGGCTCCATCCCTGGGATCTTATGCTTGAGATTCTTCCACATTGTTTGAAGGATATAATGAGGTACTAGAACCTAATCTTTAAAAAGTGGACATTATTAATCTCTTTTCTACATGTACATGTACCAGTTTTCATTATATTTGAAGTTTATTTTTCTAAATTCAAATCTAAATACAGTGATTATAATTCCTTATACTATTCTTTTTGTAGAGTGTGATGCAGAGACAAACCAGAAGAAGAGGTGCCAAAAAAACACCACCTGCCACACCCCAAGTTCAGTCAAGGAGAGGAAGAAAGAGAAAAGCAGATGTAAACAGCTATAAGTTGGAAGACTATGTAGATAAAGATGTGAGATTTATTGAATGATATTATTTTGACTTACAACATTAATACACTGGGTTTATATGCCTCCTGGAATTCCTGGAATATCCTGGATTTTTTATTCCTTCCTGGAAACTCCTGGAATATTCTGGAATTCTATGCTGGCTCCTGGAAAACTCTTGAAAAATCAAGTAAACCAAGACTGCAAAAATATTTTTCTTTTCCTCTTTCAAAAAGAAAATTGTTGGGAAATTTATTTTCATATACCTACTCTGTAACTTCAGAATACTTTAGAATATTTTAGTGGTCGACATCTGCATTAAATTAAACTTTGTGCTTTCAAAATCTGAAATTCAAGATGTTATCACCGCAGACTGTGCCTTTGCATTACATTCATGCAAGAATAGTTCTGCACAAATATGTTCTTTGTTTCATTAGAATCAAGTTATTCTTCCTCTGAGAATATCCTGGTTCGAAACTACAAGGAAATATCAGTGAGTGCTAGTTTGAAATGATAGCATCATTATGATACTATAACTAACAGAATCATTATTTTTTGTAGCTTCTTTGTTCCTCTAATGTAGACCATTATCATGCAATTCTCAGAAGAGTTTCCGAAATTTGGATAAGAAATTATATAAAAAAAGATTGTGGTAGTCATAGTGAAATACATGTAGCGTCGCACAAATTTCCTATTAGCAGGGTATGCATCATGTTCCTGGCAATCATAGCATCATTACAAATATATGACCACACTCGGAAAATTTGAAGAAAAAAATTATATATATATAAATATAAAAGATATAAGGCTGAACATTTCAATTTTGTTGTTTTCAGATTTATATATTTTAATTATTACATAATCACACTATTCACTATTCAGGTCCTTTCAAAGCGACAGAAACTAGAAACTGACAAATTGAGTGAGAGCCAATCAAGTTGTTCAGAGTTGCAGAGCAGCCAGGAGCAACAAGTCCCTTGCAGTCCACATCCATCTGTGTCCAAGTGCAGTTCTCCATCACCAGTCACACATTCAAAGGTGCTTTGTTCATATTCTATTTGGGCCTTTCCCATCTGTTTAATATTTGTCTCCTACTTCAAGTCTAGATCTCTTGCCCCCTTCCATCTACTGCACTTTGTTCACCTCCTGTCTTTCTGTGTACTGCAAACCAGGGTGACCCATCTACTTACCTCCCATGGAATAAAGGATTTACTATGAAGCAACACTATTCTGGGGGTTTCATCAATGCATTGTCACCAAACCAGGGTATGATGCGTACTGTACAGTATGTCTATATATGTACGAAACAAGAGCATGGGCAGATAATAAATTATGTAAGATAAAGCAATTAGCATATATTGTTCTCGTCTTATGACAGATGTTAATATGAACTCAAACACTTCTTGTTTTGTACCAAGGATCAAGTGATGAGAGCTACCTCGGTGTCGTGCCCAGCAGGTCAATCAAAGTTATTGTCTGGTGGTACTCTCAGGTCTTACCAGATTGATGGTGTAAACTGGTTGAAGGTACATTTTGGAAGGGTAACATATATAGAGGAAATCATATTGGTGGACAACCACAGTAATAACAGTATAGAAAAGAACCAAGTGGAGGAAATAATCATTAAATACCCCACCGTACCACCCCGAATGTAACCAATGACTTACATCATATAAATGCATTAAGGTTTAACTTGTAAAGAATGACCAATATAATTTTCCCAATTATAACACAATCAGTGTGTCCCAGATGAATGCACCCTCAGTCAGTTGGGGTTTAACGGGGTTAACTGAAGTAAAAGGTCTAGAAAAGAATATCAGATTCCTGTTTTCTGTATTAATTAGTACAATCATGTACCTACCGTATGTACATGTACTCATGGGGTTATAATTTCATGCAAATCATTTTTACTGGACAGAGAAAACATTGGTATGGCAATGACGTTATCATGTCGTGATGACAATAACTTGTGCATGTTACGGTTTTTTGCCAGTTTTATTCCACAGACCTTTTCATGTATATTTGTCAGCTAGACAGTATGAAGCAATATTTTCAAATTTTCATGAATTATTAATTACTGTACAAAACCAATGTGACCATCTATGCTATTTCCTTCTATAAAACCTATTCCAAGTTACCATCTATTACATTTCTTGTGCTGCCTTACCTCAATTTCTTTCTGAAAAAATCTAATTCTGAAACCCCAGCCATACTTACTACTATATTAACACTTACTCCCAGCCAGTAGTAATCTTTCCATGTGCATAGTTCCTTTGCAAGATGTGACTGTAGAAAATTAGATTGACTTTGATGTTGTGCTTAGGTACTCTATGAGAATGGTGTAAATGGAATCTTGGCAGATGAAATGGGTCTGGGGAAGACTATCCAGTGTATTGGCCTGATTACACACCTGGTAGAGATGCAAGTCATGGGGCCATACCTGGTAGCTGCGCCACTCTCCACACTTCCTAACTGGTTATCAGAGTTTAAGAGATTTGCTCCAAAGGTATATAACTAGTCTGTTTAAATACAGTGGTTAGCTGTTTATTATTATTTGGTATTTGATGTCTTTTTATTGGTACTAAATAGAGGAAGGAAGAGGAGTGAAAAAGGATGCTTGATTGTTGAGATTGTGAAACATTTTTTATACTACAGTATTTATAAATTAGACAGTTTATTATAATTTAATTTATTCTGAAAGGAATGCTGGGAACAACATGGCTACCAGTGTATTTCATTCTGATCATGATATTCTTAGCTGTATTGTCACTGAGCTTCATTAGATTTATTATGTTTTATCATTGTAACCTGCAGGCCTAGGGTGTAAGTGAACCTGCTTTTCTGGTTCATTTGGATTTCATTGTTGTTGCATAGCAAATGGGACGTGGCATGGACATCAGGGTCATTAATTCATGTTAATTTTATTGAGTGTTAATATTTTGGAGACATTTTTTCTATACAATTTCATTAAATTATTTCCATTTTGCTCTTTCATTTGTGTTAATGGAATTAGCATTAATTTAATGGGGGGGGGGGGAGTATGGGAACGTATATGTTTGTCACCCAAACCATTCTTTGTCTGTACATTTAGGTACCAGTTGTGCTGTATCATGGTTCTGCAGATGAACGTACTAGACTACGCCGCAAGCTGACCAAGTTGAAATCAGTGGGAGAATATGCCAGTTATCCTGTGGTGATAACATCCTATGAGATCTGTATGCGTGATCAGAAGCACATTTATGACCTGAAGTGGAAGTACATTATTGTGGATGAGGGCCACAGAATCAAGAATTTAAATTGCAAACTTATTAGGTAAGTGGGAAATGTTATATGGCATTCTACATGTACAGACTACCACATCCATAACTTTAGTAACAGGAGCAATTACATGTAATTGAAGTAACTGGCTAGTGCTGCTACCATGGAAATAAATGCACCAGGATTCACACTACTCCTGGAATTCCTGAAAAACTCCTGGAGTTTTATAATTTCTTTCATGTGCCTGGAAAATGCCTGGAAACAATTTATTTTCATTGCCTACTGGAATACTTCTGGAATTTTGTAGACAAATTGTTTGAAGTAAACATGCCAGGGCTTGCACAAATTAAACTATTTACAAGTGTTTTAATAAATTAATCAAATGATTTGGAATCATACAGTTTTAGCAAAACTTTATCTGAATTAAGGGCCGGCCTGAAAAATAATCCTTTCTATCCTGGAAAACTCCTGGAATTTGATCATCTCAAATCAGTGTGAACCCTGATATACATTTTCTTCTAACCACTGCTTTCATGTACATTCGATTGTTACTCCATCAATGGGAATCCATTTGTAGTTGAGTGGTATACCTGGTTTGTCTATGATGGTTGAAGTGCAAAGATAGGGAAATGTTTTCACTCCATTCTTGTTTGTGTGATGGTTTTGGACTCCAAAAACTTCACAGAGTAATTCAGTGTAACAAGTTCTTTCATTTTGCCAGCAAAGTGTTTTTCAAAATGTAGTTGGACAGGGTTTGCGCTACTCCTTGAATGCTCGTGGAATTTAATTCTAGTTTTCAAGGGCGCTTGAAAAGCCCTTGAAATTAGAAATTTTTGCCAAGACTCCTTGAATACTCCTTGGATATTTCCTCCAAGGAACATTTATTTCAACTTGGTCTTGGTGCAAGTTAAAATATGAAGATTATAAAGTTGATAATATTCCATTTTTATCAACTCATTGTGTATTGGACATGTATTTGTCAAATGCACTTGTGGAGGGGGGCTTCTTGAAGTTATAACAGCAGAGTTTGTTAGTGGTTTGTTGACCATGTGAGAACACTGCGTGAACCTTAATACATTTTCTAAGAATAATCCATGAAGAAAATTATCTGAGCCCATAAATACTCCTTGAATACTCCTGCAATTCATATTTTTAAGTCAGCACTACATGCAACCTTGTTGGAGGGGTGTGTGTTTGCAATTGGGGTTTGTTCCTTTAATTTGAAGACAGGAGGGCAGTTTATATAGAGTTATACTCTGAGTTTCAGTAATGATTTTTTAAAAATCATTTTCATCCTTTAAAAATCAGTTGCTGATAGTTTAAAATATATGTAAATTATGATGTGTAGGGCATTGATTATTAAGTAAAACTCCAATTAGTTCACAAAGAATCTGAAGGTAAGAAGACATGTTAGTTGCATGTATCAGGTTTCTATAAGAAGATATATACAGCTACCTTAAGTTTGGGTGTTATGGGCTCCAGCCTTGATTGAATTGTGCATGAGTTTCAACTGACCATCTGCTTGGTTGTGTTAGGGAGCTGAAAACTTACCAGAGTGCCAATCGCCTGTTGTTGACTGGCACTCCACTGCAGAACAACCTGGCAGAACTGTGGTCACTTCTCAACTTTCTGCTTCCTGATATATTTGATGACCTCAACAGGTTAGTATAGGTTCATTTACGTGACTTGTCCTCCCCCTCCCTCAATACAAAGATCAGATTTTTGTTGTCTAGTTTATTGTACGTTAGGAAAATATTTCTCCACACCTCCCCACTCCCGCAGATGATCCTAGTGTATTGCCTGAATCAGTACTGAAAATGGCAATCTTCCACACCATCTAATATTGTGTAAAACTAGTGGCATTAAGAAAACCTTTTACCTCAAGAACCCTATTTAAAGGCAGTGTTCCAGCTTATAACATGGCTCGCATTCTATTATAACCACCGTTCTGATGTCTGGTTTCATTACCCCACACGAATATTTCAACCAATCCCAGATGTTACATGTACAATCAACTTGAAGCTCACTGATTGGGCGATATTTTTAGACAGTCTTCGGGACACTGCGTGAGGTCACTACTTAACCTCGGGCACATTGCTTTTAAGTGAAGTGAAGAAAACAGAAACACTGAAAGTTATGTGACTAAGTTTTGGCTCAGACTAATAACTTTGTCTGCTTAATATCTTATTCCTATGCAAACAGTTTTATTGAATCTAAAGAAAAATAACTGTGCTGATGAATTTGTGTATATTGTTTTCTTTCTTCTGTTGTTTTGCAGTTTCCAGTCCTGGTTTGATTTCAGTGCAATCAATGAAGAAGGGGGTAATAAGAAGATCGTGGCCCAGGAACAGGAACATCAGGTCCTGGAGAGACTACATGCAGTAAGTGAAAGGCCAGGGGTGGGGGGTGGATGGTACTCACTCCAATCAATGAAGAAGGAGGTAATAAGAAGATCGTGGCTCAGGAACAGGAACATCAGGTCCTGGAGAGACTATGTGCAGCAAGTGAAAGGACAGGGGTGGGGGGTGGAGGGGTGGATGGTACTCACTCCAATCAGTGACGAAGGAGGTAGTAAGAAGATCATGGTCCAGAAACAGGAACATCAGGTCCTGGAGAGACTACATACAGTAAGTGAAAGGCCAGGGGTGGGGGTGGATGGTAGTCACTCCACTCAATAAGGAAGTAATGAGAAGATTGTGGTCCCATGGTGGACAAATGGACAGTTGTAGTTGATCCCTGCTATGTTGTAGTCAGTTTACTGTACATGCAACTGATCAGTCTCAAAGGTGGACAACTCTCTATTTAAAGCACACAACTGTAGTTGGTCCCTACTACACCCTAGTCATTTTACTGTATTTAAACACTGACTCAGTGGTGGACACATCTAAAATGGACAGCTGTAGTTGGTCCCTGCTACACCATAGTCATTTTGTTGTAAGGAGGACACTTTAAAATGGACAGTTCTACTTGGTCCCTGATATGCTGTAGTCAGTTTACTGCACATGCAACTGATCAGTCTCAATGGTTGACAACTCTCTATTAAAGCACACTGCCACCCTTTGTTATTTTACTGTAATTAAACACTCTATGGAAAATAATTATTTAAAATGGACAGCTGCAATTGATTCCTCCTACACTCTAGTCATTTACCATAAGGTGGACACTTATTTACATGTAATATGGACAGCCGTAGTTGGTCCCTGCCACACCCTAGTCATACTGTACATGTATTGAAACACACTTACAACTGCATATTAATTACTATTACAGATTTTAGCTCCGTTCGTAAATTACAACTGAATGTTTCAAACTCTCTTAATTTCTTTACAGATTCGAACTCATTTCTTACTATGACGTTTGATAAGTAATGTTCGACTTACAGTTGAATGTTTCACACTCTTCCACATTTCTTTTACAGATTCTAACTCCTTTCTTACTGCGGCGTTTGAAAACTGATGTTGAACTTGATCTCCCACCCAAGAAAGAGGTTTTGGTCTATGCACCACTCACCAAGCACCAGCAGACATTCTACAAAGCCACCCTGGATAGAACGATATTTGACATTGTTGGAAATGCAAAGGTAATTTTGGCTTCTTTTGTTTTAAGTTCCACACAAGCTGAAGGGCAGGAAGCTAGTCACAGGTAATTATAGCGTTTACTTGCTTATCAATTGTCATAGCAGTCTACAAATACTGTTTCAACTTAGATGGTATAGTTTCCAGAAAATTGATGTACATGTACGTTTTATAATAAGTTTGAGTTTTCTATGTAGGATGTGAAACCAGAAGTTGTGGAGGTGACAGCAAGTGGAAGACCCAAGAGGAAGAGTAGATTAAAGGTTAACTACACTATATTTGATGATGATGAAGTTGATCTGGAAACGTTGATGAAACACATGGAGGAAGAAGAAGCAAAGTATGGAACTTGTACAGCCATTGCATCACCATTGATCTCTGTTGGACACTTACCTTTCTTTGTTTTCTTGTATTGTAATTTAGGCTAATTATCCTACATGTATGTGGTGATCTGTGAGCTTTTTCATTTACAAACTGGATTGTTTTTGTGTCTTCTGTTTTGTATTAAATCTTCTAATGTGTGTTCTATGTACGTTACTTTCTGCACAGGGGAGTTACCAAGGTCACCTGCCACCCACTCATTCACACTTTCAGTCCTTGTCACACAGAGTTGCTCTCATCTCTGCTGTCCATCTCTGCCTCTCATATCTCTTCCTCTCATATCTCTCTATTACTGTTTCATCTCTGTCTACATGCCTCTCTTCTCAGCCAGTTTGTCTCATCTCGGTGTTTATGTCTCCCATCTCTGCCTGTCAGTCTCGTGCGTCTCAGATGTCTGCCTTTGTGACTGTCTCTCATCTCAGCCTTTGTGCCCCTCATACTGTATCTGCCTCTCAGTCTCTCAGACACTGAAGATTTTAATATGACTTTGTGTACATTTGATAAGATATTACACTGATCTTCTTCAAGTTGATCTCGGAAATTATGACGCAGATCTAGGATTTAGTGAGAGGGGGTTCCATTCCTGGCGAGAGGGGGTTTGATTCTTGGCGAGAGGGGGTTCAATTCTTGGTGAGAGGGGATTCAATTCTTAAGTTTCTAAGGGGTTTGGGGTATGCTCTTCCAGAAAATTAAGGTTCTTAGAAATGCGTTTTCAAGCTGAGGGGATTCGACCGAACCCCCTTAATCCGCCCCAGAATCCTCTGTCTCTCTTTCTATCTGGAGCGCACTACTTGGTTATCATGCCTATGAATGTAGCTGCTGATGGCACCTTCATCAGATGACCATGTCAATACCACTTCCAGTGTTTTATTTCCCATACTTATGATTGGCCATTTTATGTAATGAAGTTCGGAGTTAATTTCGATCTTCTATTTAGATTCCATTATCTCTGCTTCTAGTTGTATAATCACTTTTCAGGACTCGGACTTGGCACCTTGAAGAGGCAGGTCTTTCTCTTGTTAAAGGGTACTGCAAGCATCAAACTAATTTTCTTATTAGTTGCCTAGCAGAACTTTATGTTTGTTGCCGTGTCTGAGAGGTTGTGTCCTAATGGTTAGTGTGTGGGACTTAAGATGCAAACATCAAGTGTTTGAACCTGGCTACTGTCACTGTAATGAAGACATATACTCGCACAGTGCTTGTTTCTACCAAAGTGTATAAATAGATATCTGACAAACTGTTGGGAACACCTGACAAAAATGCTTAGGGATAACCTAGTGATGGACTAGTGTCACATCCAGGATACTCCTAGTTGCTTCAAGCCTTGTTTCCATATGATCACTGGGATCGCTAGGATCGCCAGGATCACTGGCAAAATGGTCAGCAATCCCAGCGATTATATGGAAATGCTCTTCAGCGATCACAGCAATCATAAACGATCCCAGCGATCTCGATCGCTGAGATAGAACTCGAGTCTATAGATCTCAGCAATCCTAGCGACCGAATCACTTTCAGTGATCCTGACGATTCAAGATATCAATTATGTGGAAACCAGGCTCCATGCCACAGACCAGAGTGAAGCACCAGCTTCAACTTTCTCAACTTTTTTAAACCAACTTTATTACAATACATTTCAACAAAAATAATGAAATTCCCACCTGCAAGTAGCAAACACTAATCGAGGCAGGGGTAGAAAATGAAGTACTATCACATACAGCTGTCACTGCCAGCTCTGATAAGCCACTTGGACCTCTTCAGTTCTTGATTACATGCAGGGCAGACAGACTTCTTGCTGCTTTTACTTAATCCGTAATGTTACAAGCTGGTATGTTGGACTGTTTACTTCTCAGGAAGTCTCAACTACTGGCACGTGGTACAGAACCCAAGAAGGCTGAAGTGACAATCCGTATCACGAACATTCTGATGCAGCTGCGTAAGTGTTGTAACCACCCATACCTGCTGGAGTACCCACTGGACCCCGCTACACTGTACTTCAAGGTGGATGAAGACGTCATAAGGACCTCGGGGAAAATGGTCATTCTTGATCAGATGCTGCCTGAATTGAAGAAGAGGGGGCACAAGGTGGGCCCATAGGTTTTAACGGTGCTGTACCAGGGGACTGGGGAAGGAGGAGGGCAGGGCAGGGGTATCCTGAAGTCACTAGAATAAATTTAAAAGTAGGTGATCAGTTATTATGTTGTCAGTTTGCAGACTGAGTCAGAATTTCACACATTAAGTGTCATTCGATGATGTCAACATTTCAGTGCTATCACTCAGCTACTTGTTAGAATTTGCCCCATCAAGCTTTTGACGAAAAGACTGTCAGTGCTGTCAGAAGATATGATTTATGAGAGGTATCGGTGGATATGAGTTGCAAAGCAATAATGGTGGTTTAGACAAAAGTGGACCTCCAAACCTCTCAGAACTGGAAATCTGGTTTCTTGTAAAAAATGCACAAAAACCTGGAGATCTTGGAAGAAAATCTGGAAAACTGAAAGGAACTAGTATTGATATGTCTACTCTTTTTGGCGAGTTGGAGGTGTTTTCCTTATCAATTTGTGACTTTTAGGAGTTATTTAACCAAGTTTGATATTTTTCTTCAGGTTCTACTGTTTTCCCAGATGACGAAAATGTTGGACATTGTGGAGGATTATTGCTACCACCGTAAATATCGCTTTTGTCGTTTGGATGGCAGCATGTCAGTGACCAACAGACAGGAGCAGGTGAGACTACAGGGCGTGGTGATATCAATGACTTGGACTGTACAATCGGGGGGGGGGGCATTTCCTAGAGTTATGGGCAAGATGTATCCATATATCACAGGGGTCTCAGAACCCTGACTAGTGTACTTCAAACCTTTAGAAGACAACCTTGAATGTCGAGGTATTCCTTAAAAACTGGCTATTAAGGTACACACTGTCTTTGAAATCAACCAAATGCATGTTGTCCATGTATGTCAAAAGCTAGTTATTGTGCCAGCCATATTTTGACCCATCTTTGGAGACCAAGGGGCAGTCTGTCGGGTGAGAAGCAGAGTGGCATAAGAATGGCTTTAACTGTGATCAAAGCTGTTCGCATTTTGACGGAAATGAAAGAACATACACTGTACCGGAAATCAAGAATTTGTTAGTACTTAACCACTCATTGCCATAATGCTCACCCTGTTATCGCAGATTGAGACATTCAACAATGATCCTGATGTACTCATGTTCCTGCTGAGCACCAGGGCAGGAGGACTGGGGCTGAATCTTTCTGCTGCTGATACAGTCATTATCTATGACAGTGACTGGGTGAGTACCTCATTCAAATAGCCAGCGTGGGGGTCTGGATCCGATTCTATTTTGTTACTGAAATAACTTTTTTTAGTTTTGAGTTGCTGAGTTTTTTGAATAAACCTTTGAAATGTCATTTTCATATATGGTAATCATTGATATCTGATGTCTTCGGCTTGATGTTTGTTTCAGCCGAGGCCTTCATTCGTGTTAACTAGGTGT
This sequence comes from Epizoanthus illoricatus, assembly GCA_026546655.1. NCBI lineage: Eukaryota > Metazoa > Cnidaria > Anthozoa > Zoantharia > Epizoanthidae > Epizoanthus > Epizoanthus illoricatus. The sequence continues at coordinate 2,578 of JANVCK010004904.1, read as the reverse complement.
AAAATGATAAACCAAAAACCACAACCATTTCAAGCCAGTTTCAAGCACGTTTATAACATGAACTTTTCTGCATGAACTTCGATGTTGGGGGATATTTTTGCATACAAAATTATTATTTTTACGAAACTGCCAATTCTGGGTAGCTTGTCCAGGTATCAAAATATTTGTTTGAAAAGAATGCGTTTTCTTTTAAATACAATAATTTCACTTTTAAAATGAAGCTTCGAAGAAAAACCTTCGAAGACAAGGTGAACAAACGAAGGTTCAAAGGTTCGTCCCAGCCCTAATTTTTATACAATTCTTGTTCATATACAATTCTTATACAGTTCTGAGATAATTCTAATACTGCAGTTCTTACGTGTGTGTAAGTGAATCCCCACTGGCGTAATGTTTATCAACAAACCTTTTCAATTCTAAACACTTCAGAGAGCTTTCAAAACTCGTTTCCTCAAGCATCCAGTCATCAACTAGTAGGCTCATGAATAACAGTCAGGATTTGTCTACACAGTCCTAGCCTATACAATTATTTGTTTATTTTAGTATGACATTTTACAGCTAACCTAAAGTCGGCCTCACACGCTGCGTTTTGTCGCAGAACTTTCTACGATCTATTGTCTTAAACTTTCCATAGCTATTGACTAAATTACAATAACAGTCGATCGTAGAAAGTTCTGCGACAAAAATGCAGGGTGTGAGGTCGGCTTAAGAGTGTATGTAAGTCATTATTAATATGAAGGCACTGAATTATAATGATTGTTTGATCCGACTTTCACAACCTCATTCCTAGGCTCTTTCCTCTTCCCTCCCCCGTCGAACGAGCCTGGGAACGAGGTTATGACCTTCACTGAACTTGTGTGGCGGTTCCTGCCCTGATTTTTCTGTGAATGTGTTGCATCAGAACCCACAGGTAGACCTCCAGGCACAGGATCGCAGTCATCGGATTGGCCAGACCAAACCTGTGGTGATTTATCGGTTAATAACTGCCAACTCTGTGGATCAAAAAATTGTGGAACGGGCATCTAGCAAGAGAAAGCTGGAGAAGATGGTCATCCATAAAGGTACTGCTACGTGTTATTTCATACTGTGTTTCCTCGATTAAGTACCTGAGGCTCTTATTTAAATTCATGTTGAAAGGGGACACTTATTAGAAAGGAAGGGTGCTTAAGAAACAATATTTTTACCCTGAGTTCGCCATTATCTTGTACAATGAACGTTTTACTGACAACGACAAGCGTTTTACTGCCTGGCTTGCAGTACTGAGTTCTTTAGTGTGGCGTGGCCGTATTTCATACTCAACACCTCCAGCTAGTTCTTTAACTCACACACTTTCTGCTTCCTACGTAAACGAACACAGTGATGTTCCACCTGTTGCGATGGCCGTTAGTTTTATACTGGGCTTCTAATGTTACAACGCGTTTGTTTGTAGGTAAATTTAAAGGCAAACAAGTCAGTGGTGGCATTAGTGCCACAGAACTTTTAGACTTGTTGGAGTCCCCAGATCACGATGAAATTATGAAGAATGAAGGTATTCTAAGCCGAGAGGACCTCATGCAGTTGTTGGATCGTTCTGACATGGTCTCACCAGCAAAGGGAGAACAGTCTGTGTCAGGTTCACGGGCAGGCAACGCTATTGACAGTACACCTTTCAAAGTGCTGGAAGTCTCAAGCTGAAACTACAATTTAGCAGCGACGTTGATGGGCAGAACTTTTACTCTCCATAACTTTTGATGGGAGCATACTGCAGCCGAGATCTCAAAATTCCTACCGTTCTAGGCCAAAAGTTGCTCAACTGCGTACACTGCAACAAATACTGACATAAATCTTTTGACCAACCCAAGAAAATACTTGCGCAGAATCGCCTTGATCGTTATCCCACTACAGACCACAAGGTACGAGTCGCCTAGTGTGCTAGCCTGTCAGGTCGGATCAAGCCGGCTCCATCCAGTGACACACACACCTATATAACACGATAATCCAAGTACCCCTTAACCCTCTCCCCTCCCCTCCCCAGTGGTGCAATTGAGTTTCCTTTATTTGTCACCGACATTCTTCAGGTACCTCTGGCTAACTTGAGCAAAATTCAACAGCGAAAGTAAAGAATGAAGGCTAGTGATAGCTAATGATAGGAAATGACAATGAGAAACCAGAGAGCAGGAGTGGAAAAATACCCCTGTTTTCATGATCTGATGTATGTCACGCAATTTCTGGCTTTCCGAACAACAAACCTACCGCGATATTTCCTTGAAAATTGGTTTCTAAAATTTTGCAAGAAAAATTGTGGTTCCATTAACACTAACAAGGGAACATTCTCCGAGTTAGTCAAATGCGTTGCCAAGTCGTGCCCATTAAAGTTGGTTTTAAAGTTACTGTTTTTTACCTTGAACCAAGAAATTGCCCGCCCTTAAAGACCAGTCACCATTGGTATCATGTGGGTCATCTCCTCTCATTAACTATTGTCCGTTATGCACCTGTCAGTGTTAAGCTGGAGGAGGCCGGACAAAGGCCGGGCATTTGAACTCGGACACGGATTTCTGTTCAAATTCCCCACCCCGGGGCAATCGTTGACGGTCAAATGAGT
>JANVCK010004793.1:0-13790 GCA_026546655.1 Epizoanthus illoricatus | reverse complement strand
CTCGTGCTCTTCAACTGCCGGCGTGTTTATATCACAGTTTATAGACACTCGCAGCCGTTTTATATTGCTTAAGTATTAACCATGCTGCCATACTTTAGATACTACAAGGAATCTATGTTGCCGTACTTTAGATACTACAAGGAAACAAGAGATATTGCAGGGACACTCTCTAGGATGCCAGAGTACAAATCTCGGGAATGCATGATCCTGAAGTCGCTTCATCGTCATAGCAGTTCTGTGGTAAGCATTGTTCTTGAGCTGCAAGTGACCTTGTCACAGTTCCTACTTTGTTACATGATGTTGAGGCTAGGATTGACTGGGCATTGATAGAAAAACCTCTTGCTTTTGATATGCAAATCAGTTTAGTTATTATGTTAACTAATTTCACGTCTCTAACAATGTAAGATTAACCTTGGCCTCAGGCCTTGTCCACACGGAGCCGTATTCGTTTGAAAAGGCACAATTTCATGTCCCGTCCACACGACAACGATGCCAATTTCACCGAAAACGAAACTTTTCGAAGACGAGTTTAAAAGTGGAATTTTTTGGAAACGCAACTATATTGTCTCCGTGTGGACGAAACGTCCCTTGAAAACGCAAACTTTTGAAGACGGAGACAGTAGAATTGCGTTTTCAAAACATTCCACTTTCGAATCTGTTTTCAAAAAGTTTCGTTTTCAGTGAAATTGACATTGTTGTCATGTGGACGGGACATAAAAACGCTAAACGTTTTGATAAAAATATTCGATAATTGCCTGTCTCAAACGAATCCATGCGGAGGGGCAGTTACTGAGAAAACACAAAAATTGCGTTTTCCACACGGATACCTTTTCGAAAAGCTGATGGCCTCAGCGCCATGCAAAGGCTTGAATACATACAACGTTTGTGCTAGGGTTTGTGCTAGCATTTGTGCTAGAGTTTGTGGTAGGGTTTATGCTAGGGTTTGTGCTAGGGTTTGTGCTAGGTCTTGGGGTAGGGTTTGGGCTAGGGATTGTGCTAGGGTTTGTGAATGGGCTTGTGCTAGGGTTTGTGCTAGGGTTTGTGCTAGGGTTTGTGGTAGGGTTTGTGCTAGGTCTTGGGGTAGGGTTTGGGCTAGGGCTTGTGCTAGGGTTTGCGCTAGGGCTTGTGCTAGGGTTTGTGCTAGGGTTTGTGTTAGGGTTTGTGGCAGGGTTTGTACTAGGTCTTGTGCTAGCGTTTGTGCTGGGGTGTGTGCTAGGGTTTGTGCTAAGTTTGTGCTAGGGTTTGTGGTAGGTCTTGTGCTAGGGTTTGTGCTAGAGTTTGTGCTAGGGTTTAAGCTAGGGTTTGTGCTAGGGTTTGTGCTAGGGTTTCTACGACGGTTTGTGCGAGGGTTTGTGCTAGCGTTTTTGCTAGGGTTTGTGCTAGGGTTTGGTCTAGGGCTTGTGCTAGGGTTTGTGCTAGGATTTGTGGTAGGGCTTGTGCTAGGGCTCCTGCTAGGGCTTGTGCTACTGAGGAGAAAGAAAGCCGCGCGGCCGGGGAAAAAAGAAATGGGGAGAGAGACGGCCGCGCGGCTTTCCTTCTCTCCCGAATCCTCCTCTTCACGTCCGTGCCCCAAAAATCGCTTGGACTGCCCGATTTTCGGATTCTGGCGAAGGAAGAGGCTGTTTTGCGGTCTGCACACAACACCACTCCACTCTACATCGCTTTCCCTTCGCCACATTAGTCATTGCGGTACTGTTCATTCCTATATATATAGGAAACGTTTTTTTCTATTTTTGTGTTTAAAACTACAATGAAAATGTTGTTGAATAAACAATCGAAAATCGGAAAATTAACGTATTCGCGAAATACGCAATTTCCAAGTCGCGAAATTTTAGAATCGCGAAAAAAGTAGCCTTAGAGTAAAAGGTTTTCCATATATTATTCTCAAGTTTTGCTGGCGAAAAGAAGTTTTAAAAATGAGCATTTAATTGTATAAACTGACTCATGCATCTTTGATTGGACAAACTGCCGAGTAGATGGATATCTGCACGATCGGTAGGGAGCTAATACTCTCTTGTATTTCCGTGCAGGAGGGCTGTACAAAGGCCTTCATGAACATTCCATATTCCATGCGACTGTTGTACATTCATAGCTACTGCAGCCTTGTGTGGAATCACATGGCATCTTACCGCCTGCAGCTGCATGGCTCAACAGGTGTGACCGAGGGGGACTTGGTTTATGATGAGGGCTGGTGCGAGACAACCGCTGAACAGAGGGAATGTGTTCATAGGTCAGATGAAGCGCCAGAGGACACATTGTGTAAATCCGACGTTGAACGTCCGTCAACGGCTGGGTTATCTACATTAACAGCTCCTTGTCTACCTGACAAGCAACTCAGCAATAACTGGTCTGGGGTCGGTAACAAGGCGGAGTCTATATCTGGTACGAACACAGACAATTCACTGGGAACGTCAGCCACAGTTGAAACAAATGATACCCATAACAAACAAGACGTGACTGCAGGAGGAAGGAGCGGGATGTGGAAGGATCATATACGAGTAGTAAGCAGGCTTGACGTGGAAGAAGGGAAATACTCGCTGGGTGACGTGGTTCTTCCTATGGTCGGATACAACACCATTTACCCGAAGAATGAGGTTGGGGAGAGGTGAGTCTGCCCAGCACCATGGTAAACAGTAGAGTAAAAACCCGCATATATTAAAGAACCTTCGTGGATATCATTAGCTCTCATTAAATATCATTAGATATCATTAGGTATCATTAGGTATAGTTAGTATCATTAGGTATAATTAGCTATCATTAGGTTTAAAGATATCATTAGATATCATTAGATATCATTAGGTATCATTTGATATCATTAGATATTATTAGGTATCATTAGGAATCATTAAATATCATTACATATCATTACACATCACACAAATAAGAACCTACTGCAGGCTGATTTGGGACAATATGCCGGTTATCAGTGTTCTCAATTGAACCCGTAACCCGTAACACTTGTCACGGGTGTAACATGCTGATGTTACAGCTGTGAAAATTAGACGTTGTCACACATCATTACCTTATTAGGAAATAAGCCTCCAAGAATGCTGGAAATGGCATTTCAGAACTTCTAAATTAAACATTTTTCTGGGGGCATGCCCCAGATCCCCCCTACAGGCTCGCGGCTTCAGCACTCGATTTCCCCTGATACAGGTGAAACTTGCAATGTTACATTTGTTATAAAAGTTATTTAGAACCCTGATTATTACCGTAATAACATTGTAATTGGTAAGTACTGTAGTTGGCTGTCTGTCATCTCATATCCAACACGTGTTTGTGGAATATTTGTTAATTATACAGAAATGCGCTGCAGCTTTGCACTCGACTTATCTGCCTAAAGCTATCTACCCCATTCTCGTCACTATCTACTTTGCAGATTCAAAGAGAGACTTGTTGCCGACCGTTTAACGTCTACCAGCTTCAGGTAGGAGCATTATGTGGGGATTTACATGTGTGTGTTTATTATTTCACCTCTGCGTTGACTGTGTCTTTAAATACAACACGTGTATTCAATAAGTTTGATTTTCTCAGCTTTGCATTCAGTGTTTCTCAGAAATTTTCCGAATTCGTAAACGTTTCTGGATTTACGTTGTACCGATTATTCGGATTCGTTAGGCGTTTACAACTATAAATTGTTTAGGATTCAAGAGTTTTTAGATACAAAGCTCCCACTATTTTTTCTGGATTCAAATATCCAGAGAAGCCACCAAACTAGGATTCTTTTCTATCAGATTCGTCCGTGCGCGTGTAAACAGCAAAACGGATTCGGTACTAAAACGTCCCGGAATCATGGTGACTCACTAGTGTAAACGGAGTCTCAAGTTAGAAGAGAGGTATTATTCGAAAAATATTCCGATAATATCTTATCTTGGCCAGTATTCTGAAGGTCAGTTCTAAAATAGGTAAGATAGCTTATAAGCTACAAGAAGGCAATATTTATCTGATTCGTATGCGAAATTTGTGTTTCTAAACGAAGTTAAATACTATAATATCAACCAATTGTAGGGTGAGGAGCTTGGGGCTAAACGTGCCAGGAGCGTATCGAAAGCTGATTGGTTATCCCAAGAATGTGGACTGGCGGTGGGTCGACAGTGAGTCACAGCCAACAGATGCCAATAACGACCACACCTGCCGCCAGATGTTAGGTGTTGGTTGTGACGAAATAACACAAGACAGCAGCAGTCCGGCACAGGAGCCGCGGCGCAAGAGACTGAGAACGGATGAAGAAGGAAGTATATCGCTGGACAGTAGTACTGCAGGCGCAGAATGCTCAGCTTCTGCAGAAAGTGATTATAAGGTACCACGGATTCATAAGTTGCAAACTGAAAACCCCGATAATCGGAGAAGCTTAGAAGTATCCTTTTTCCTTGATTCGTCTTGCTACGCAACTATTTGCCTGAGAGAACTGATGAAAATGTAGCATATGTCACTGCTCTGATGCTTGCTAGCACGGTTCCTGGTGTTTTAGTTTGTACCGAATGAAATGGCGTCCTCCGCGACGTAGATTAACCGCAATGAAGTATGGGATTGAAATGTGGACAGACCGAAACAAATTATCTTGATATCTCTGTAATTTTCTGTACCATACAACTTTTATCGCACAGCGACATCTATAATATAAAGAAGGCATAGCAACAAGTTTTCCTTGTGGAATTGCGGTTCATGATGGGATCCATTTGTGGACAGACATACGTGTGAATGTTAAAACAACCTCATGCACTATCCAATCATAGCGCGCGCGCGTTCGATTCGTGATTTGAAGCGGCACATTCGTGATCAAGATGGCACGTGTAACGGTCTGTCGCAACCTACAGCACCGAACAACACGAGAGCAACAATACAATTGAACTATATGTTGCTAAAATAGAACACAGATCAGTAACTGATTAAGGATACCAAGAATGGATACAATTGGCGCCATGCAATTCAGCACGGGTTCCAGAAGATTTGATTACTATGTGTATACGTACAAACAAGGAAATAACAACAAAAGCGCGAGTTACGTGATAAAACAACACAAGTCCCACATGTAGAAGGGATAAAGTACCAAAAAAAATTAACAAGTTCAGGGCGCGCGCCAGACTATGTAATTGAATTCCTTTTTTATTTGAAATATTAAATAAATACTTGAGTTTCATAAAGTAGTAAGAAACTCGATATTACTTGAAAGCAACGAAGAATACAAGACGAATAGAGTGATGCAGAATGGAATTGGTGACGGCTCTATTATGCAACAAGCGAAATTCAGCCAATCACAAATGGCAAAGACAAAGCGATCAAACCCGTCACGCGCTGCTTACGTGATATTACAACGATTTTCTCAACGAACTTTGACAAGAGATTGTTATTTTGTCCAGCCAACAAGCCGCAGCACTGCTTTGAGGTTATATCTGCGTCCAATACGGTAAGTAAGCGCTTTGGTACTCTTACTCTCCTACTATTTTGTATTAACTGCCAGTGAATGACATATTTTCCATGATTTAATGCTTGGGACGTGCTTTGGTGAATCTAAATTTCTTAAAAGCTTTAATGAAATTCATTCGCACAGAACCTCTCACTTTCTCAGTATTACATATATGCATTAAAGAAAATGTATTCACTACTGAATAATCTGATATGGCATCCGCAAGTTGTTGATTTAATTCATGTTACATTTCTGTTAATGTATTGCGCCGTAAGCCTGCCGCACGCTTGTGCGACTATGTGTGAGTTTCATCGCTCTCGTTTAAATCGGATGTGGTCGCACCTGTAGCTCTGTGCGGTGGCCAGCTATGAGATTTTTCGCATGCGATTTAAACATTGCACCGATCAAACATGTTTGATATTATCGCATGTAATCGCAAAAGTGTGCGGTTTTCGCGCGACTGCAATAAATGAACACTACCAATAGGAGATCAGTTATTGATCACATTATTAAGAAAATTGTGGCTTCGACTTGGACGGACGTTCGTCAAAATTGTGTTATCGCTGGCTGTCTCGTGTGCGTGGCTTTCGGTGATGTGAAAGGAATTACCTGCAGTCATAATTTTAAACTCATGCGATCAAAATCGCACATAGTCGTATTGGTTTTACCTCCCGGCGTTACGCGAACAGTGCTATGCGTGACTAGTTTAAGTCATATTGTAAAATAATTGAAGTTAGCACAGATCTGTTGTGCGGTGAGTCTTCAAATAACCTTGTGCCACCAGGTTTCTTGTTTTCGTTTCTGCACCTATCCTCGTCCGTTAACCATTGCTTTCCCTGTTTGGTGAGCAAACGCCTAACAATGCTTTCTGTGACTCTGTATATGTAGTATATCCATTTTGGAGTCAAATCATGAGTTGGGAGGCCGGATCAGCGCTAACCGACTTGGCACAAGTGCCCTGTACGTCTCACGAGGAGGATAGCTTGAATCTTATGACAGCAGCGCTTTCACGATACCTCGACTATGATATTGAGAAACGAGACCGCGAAAAACTGGAATTACTGGATACCAGTCCGTTTAGCGCACCCTTAGTGAACACAGATTCCAGGATATCGCTTCGCCTCAGAGATATGGACCGCACGGTATGCAAGATGCTGGAAACATTCAATGAGCATGCGCAGTCGGCAGGAGAAGACCTTAATTTGGCGTTACGTACAATCGCGTCCCAGGAATTGGAGGGAGACACAGGTATAAGGTCTAAGGAATTCATTACAAGGGGGAATTTAAACAGTTGAACACAGACAGTTAATAATAACTGACCCCGAACTGTGTTTTGTTTCCATAATTAAGAACGTCTGCAGTACATTCTCACGTTTATTAACGTATCAGGCCGGAATGGAGGGGTCTAGCCGCAGTGGTATTCCCTGCTGTCACTTTGAAAGAACCAATCACAATCGTTTCTAGCATTGCGGCTAGAGCCCTTGGTTCGAGTCAGAGGCGTTAAAAAAGGTGGAGTCTGGGTACGAGAATGGTCCAGAATCGACGGAAAAAATCGTCAGTGCCAGTCATTAGGGGATTTGTTATAAAGCAAATATCGTGTGAAAAGGAAACTCTCGCTTTTCTTTGTACTCAGAGGTACATTCAGTCTTCGGATTTTGGGCTTTGGCCGTTGAGCTTCGAACTTTGGGCTTCAACTTAGTACGCCATTTTGATGAACCACTTAAAAATTAGCGCCCTGCTTTGGCGAAGGGCTAGTGCTTGAAGCGCAAATTATTGGTTTGAACTTCACCCGAAGCACTTTCATGTTTGCTTATCTGTGCTCATATTTCTATCAGACTGGCGCATTTTAATTTGAAGCGAAAACTGCGAAGTCTGAATGTCCCTTAAGGGCTTCCGTAGACGATCAAAAAAGAAACACTCGAGCTCTAAGGAGCAACACAAAATATAGTTTGGACGGCAGCACTGAACTCGTATGTGCTATTGTAGGTACACCTCCACCTGATCAACAAAGTGAACAGAAGGTCCTGAGTGAACCCATGAACACCTCGGGTTCCCTTCAGCGGTGTTTGACCTGTGACAGGGCGTTCAGCAGTGTCGAGGAGATGGTAGCACACTTTATAGACAAACCACAAAGTCAAAGCAGGATTGATGGTCTTGATGGAGATACTGAGAAACAAAATGTGTCTACAGTACTAGAAATGCGCACAGAGAATCCAGATGAAGACCAGTCGTATGATCAAAGTAGCGCTCAGCCTTGGACGGATGCCAAGTCACATCAGAGTACCATGATATTCAAGTCTGTGGATGGGACAATAGCGCTGGCTAGTAGCTCTGCCGGGAAGCAGAAATCCCCTATAAACACAAACAGAGTGACCAACATCTCCATACTTCCTCAGAATAAGCCTGATAAACTTGTAGAGGAACGCCCGCACGTTTGTGGCCAGTGGAAGTGTGGCAGAAGATTCACCAGAAGAATAGACTTGGTACGTCACCTGCGAGTACACGACTCCGGTGAAATTCCTCACAAATGCGCCATTCCCGTATGTGAGGCTGCGTTAGCTGATGGCAACAAGCTACTTATTCATGAACGGTTGAAACATCCGGTGTTTGACCCGCTGATCAGGTGAGTCTACAGTAACAACCAAAATTTTCAGACATTTAAAATTGGGACGTTTTATTTTGGACGACAAATCCATCCTAACATCAATTAACCAGCTAAATGCAACTTCATGAGAACAAGCGCAACCACAAGAGACATGCCTCAAGTGAAAACGAACCGCGAAATAAGCACAAGACTCAACAGTTACTGGTCCTCTTTTTGTGAAACGGTCCACGAAAAGGACTTAGAACGAGTGTTTTGATTGGCCTACTGTAAATAGCTATAGGAGACTCCCTTGTGGTTACGTTAAGTTCCGTTTTAACGATCAAAACATACCTTTTTCCCCAATCCCTACTCTACTCAAACATAATATAATAGTGACAAAATATACGTTGCTTTTCTTACAAGTGAGGCGCCAGCTAAACCAGGAAAAACAAGCGAAGGTGCAAACAACTCGAATAATCTCCAACAGGTGCTCGACCCCAGAAAATCTTGCCCGCACTGTCCAAAGATCTACAGGCACGCTACCGACCTGAAACAACATGTTCGCATTAACACTGGAAATGTATTTCCGTGTACCTATTGCGATAAGAAATTTGCCAGCCTGCCATATCTTCAGCAGCACTTGAACTTGCACACTGGCTCCAAACTATACAGGTGCAACTTTTGCAGCTGTGCCTATCTCGATAAATCCAAGTTGAAGAATCATGAGCGGTCCAACCACGCAGACGAGAGACCAAAGCTTGCGGAAGGTCATCATGAACAGGTGACTCAATCGAGAACTTGCTTCCGCCCTTCTTCCAAGACTCCCACGTGCGTTGCAAGGTAAACCGGAGGAGTTTTAAGGCTATACTAAATAAATTTTTTGATTTCTGAAAATAAAATTTTACGCATTACAACTTGTTCTCAGACTAATGTTGTAAATAAGTGAATCATTTTTTGAAGGTTCAGAGTTCCAGAAGCAAATCATTCTCTCAACTGGTTCTAGACTTGCTAATATGCAGTATAACTTTCTTTGAAATGGGTAATCTTAATTTGTCGGCAAATGTGATATTTATTTTTGCTGATTTATGTGGAAAAGACCCCCAGTAAACCAGACTGATTTTATGTTTGCTGGGGGTATTCTATTGTTTAATTATTTACAACATTAGTCTGAGAGAATCTTGTCATGTTCCATAACTAAAGAATTTTTGAATTTGTTTAAAATGAGACAACTTTTTCAAACAAAAAAAGTTTGATTAAGCAGATTTGTCAAGGTTCGATGCATTTTGGGGCTGTTTTGATAATCTGCTCTACGGGTCAACACTAAATTAGCTTCCGAAAATATTACTATAATTTGCCTCAATCGCCTTCTTAACGGGACTCTCAAGTAAAACAAATGACTGGTTGGTAAGGAAAATTAAAGCTCCGTTGTACATTATATTTTTATACTAGGAGGATTTAATTAATAAAAAATAGTTTTTAGAGCACAGAGAAAATTTTGTGGTTGATGACGTCATCACTTCCATATATTTATCATGACATCACTAAATGACAAAACTAAAAATAACTCGCGACCCTTACATATTTTCGTTGACTTTTTTTGAACATATTCCTGTGCATCACTCGCAAAAAAGTATGAAGCGATTTTCCCAAAATATATTCACGAACTATTTATTATTGCAATTAGAAATATGACGTCATTCTATATTTCCTTCCACAACAGTTATTCTCAAAAAATCGCTTCATACTTTTTTCAACCCCTCTTTTTATTTAACAACAGTAACATTTACTACTCTCTGTTGTTTAAGCCGAACGCGTTAAGCTTTGAAGCTGCAGAATATATTTTCCATATATGGAAAACGAGGACATCAACAACCACAGCAATCTCTTTTCTGTGCACCAAACAATATTTTTTATAAATTAAAAACCCGTAGCCTAAAAGATAATGAAGAAACTGAGTTTTAATTTTCCTTGGCAACCAGTCATTTGTTTTACTTGAGAGGCCCCTTAAACAGGTCATCCGATCACACAATGTACTGGGAAACACAGGATTATATTGGAGTTACTCATCAGTATTGTACTAATTTTAACAAATTTATTTTTTCGAGATTTAGCGACTATTAAATTTAGCGATTTCTTTAATTTTTTAAATATTTACTGAAGCCATAAACTAACAACACAACAGATGAAAGAATATCAACATTGACGCGATATCGAGATAGAAATTGACAAGAAACTTTTATTAATTTCTCCCGGATTGCCTTTGATTGTTTATTGATTGTTGACGTTATGAACTGCAAGGCAAATGATGGGATTGGTCAACTAAAGTTGATGTGTTATGTTTTTCGCCGTAAGGGTGGAAAATTTGAGCTGACAATTCGAGCGCTGGCCTTTAAAATCATCATATGGCCCACTCGCCGACGTTATTGTTGTCACCGCAGTATATCGTACAAGGAAATGGAACACCACACTGTACATCATCTGCCGTTGTGTCCAATCACAACCAGCTGGGATTGATCTGGAGTGCAAAAAAGATTGACAGTGTTTGTTCCAACATCCGCCAAACCAGTTTTGAACCAGGTGGTGTGCTGTGATGGGGGGGGGGAGGGGCATTAGGGTTTACCTAACCTCCTCCGCAGGCAACTCTTGTGGTCATTCTGACATGAAATATGGAAAATGATGGCTAATGAGGGTTAATGTAAAGCAAATGATAGTGATTGAGTGCAATTGAGACTGGGAACAAGTAAAAATATAATGAGATCCGAGGGTCCCCACTTCACCCTTATTTTCCCTCAGTCGCCACGTTTGCCTATAGAATTACCACTAGATGGATCTCATTTTTTTACACATTTCCAGTCAGTTGCACTCAATCACCACCATTTGCTTTACATTAACCCTCACTAGCCATCATTCTGCATCATTCTGGTCAGAATGACCACAAGAGTTGCCTGCGGAGGAGGCTAGGGTTTACCTGTTTTGTATAGTAATATATTTGTAGACTTTGTACCTAGTTTTAACACGTACACTATTTAATGAAGCATTCTTGGCTCATCAATGAAGTGTGTATATAAAATAAAGTTATTCTTATATTCTAACCATGCAGCGCTAACCTCGACATAAAAACTGGCGGATGTTCTACCAAACCATGCGCTTCAAGTGGCGATCCGTGTAGCTCCACAGATGCGGCTCCTTGTAAGCTAACGACCTTGCAATCCTCTGGGATGGCGTCAGCAGCAATTACTGCAAAGTGTGTCGCCACATTTCAAGGGGAAGTTGAAAGAGGGAAAAACGGAGGAGAGCCTGGGGATGATAACCAAGATAAGTCAGGAAGAACAGTTACAGCCTCCTCAATGCACAGCGTTGTACCAGCAGCTCGCCCACACCCACATCAAATACTTGAACGGTTAACTGCTCTTCTAGCTTTGTACCAAACGAAACTGCGTCAAACATCTGAGCACACGATCCCCCCGGTGTCGTCCGAACCTGTTACCATCTCAAGTTCCGCAGCTCCACGTCCAAAGTCTATTCCACTTAGAATGGGAAACTGCAAAAAGAGGTACAACAAGTTGAAGAGATCGGCGAGCTCAGCAGCAGTTGGATATTCATCACATCATATGAACGTAAAAACTGGAAGCACAGTGTCAAAAGAACCGGTAGCATCTCAAGGAAACTGTTCAATAGCTGGCACCTACCAAAAGCCCACTGCCCACAAGTCCTGTAATACAGACAGCGTTGCATTCAATGTGGACTCAGGACACCCACTCCTCGCCCGACAGTTCCATGAGAGCGGCATTGAAGGATGGAATACAAGTGTAGCTAACCAAAGAGTAGTGATTCAATCAGAAGTCACAAGCCAGGCAAAACCATTCGATCAGAATGCTGAAGGGCCTACTCAGATAGTGATGCACACTCCTATGGAGCCTCCACCTTCTAGTGTCAGTAAATGGGTAATCTGCTATCGTCCGGTTGAAATTGCTTCTAATATATACGTGTCCCAGAGCCAAGCCGAAATGGTTTCTGTAAAAAAGGGCAGCAAGATGTTCACAGGAAAGGCAGTTCGGTGTCCGGCTATTGTCTCTGCACAGTCGATTCTCTCACAGAACAAAACACCGCTGATCTTACGACAAGCACTTCAGTACCCTGTCATGAGTACAACTTCACCTCTAGGGCAATGTCAGAGACCGGGTCAAGCAGCCCCAGCTCATGTTGACCAATATCGGGGCCTGGCCCACGTATCTTCCTCTAGTACCGGCCAAGCATTCGCAAAGCTGCCCAAGGTATACCACGTTGCCCCCGTTGGTCCTGGAAGGCCCACCCAAAGCCAAGTACATGGACTCGGGAATAATGCAACGAGCCTTCGATTACGTCCCTTAAGAATCAAACCAGCAGGAAAGACGTACTCCAAGCTACCAGGTACAACAGCATCACCAATTGGTAGTTGCTCTGGTCCCGTTAGTAAGCCTTTGGGATTCGCAACTGCAACAAATTGTCTTCTCCAACCCTCCATCGTACTCCAACCCTTCAAGCAAAATGCAGGAGTTACGGGCCGTTCGTTGCTTCGTGTGCCTCTGTCAGAGAAAGCAAGTCTGATGTTTAAAAGTACAGCACCACCTCCAGGTTCAGGTTTGTTTATTGACGTACTTTATATACAACTATTTTAAACAGGTTGTCTGGAGCATTGTACATTCGTGCAATGTAAATTAGTAGATACCCAGACCGAAAGGAATTGTGGTTGTTCTTTCTGGCCGAGTAGGTGCGGTTATGAATGATATATCCACATTTCGCCAACGTTGGAATGTCCTGATAACACATTTGGACCAGAACCACAATTCTTTTCAGTTTATGTATATCCACATTTCCCCAAGGTTGGAATGTCCTGAGAACACATTTGGACCAGAACCACAATTCTTTTTTTGGTTTATGTGTGTACAAATGATTAATACAAGAATGTACTGTGTACAAAAGTACGAATACACAATACATGATTGCATAATATCCAAAACAACTCTTTTTGAAGTAGCCGTAACTAAATTAATAGAACTTAATTTAACGGCCTCACAGGCAAACACCCACAGCACCGATTAACAAGTGACGCCCAAAGCAGGTACAAGAACACAACGCTATGACATTCAATGCAAGCACAAAAACAACGCTGTGACACTCGAGGACTGCCTAATTTACTAATTTACCAAACACCAGAACAACGGTATGACAGTACTTACAATAATAGCATGACCAAGTCTATAATAGAGGAGACGGTGTGACTTCCCCTTATAGACCTTTGTCACGTTTTGAATGTCAATCGAAATAGCTTGCCCGTCCAATGGAAATTCGCCATACATTATCTGTAAAAATATTCGTTTTTAAAAACTTCGCCAGCGTCTCATTTTTTTAGATAAAACCCCCAAATTTTCGCTACTTACCTACTTCGACCTGCTCTTTCCATTTCTGGTATTTAAAAAGTGTTAACATCAAGATTTCGATTAACATTTAAAACGTGACAAAGGTCCATTGCATTATTTCTTATTTCTTATTCTTCTTTCTTATTTTTATTTCTAGCTAGAAATACTGATTTGTTTTAAAATCGGTTCATATGCGGAGATATTTATAAAATATCTTTTGCTTCACTGAGTCTCGGTAGAGGTTATTAATAAATGCTTTTCACTGAGTTAGTTGGAATGAGTAACATGTTACTATTTGGTTTAGTCGAGGAGCAGAAACCCGCAAAAGTCGACCACGTAGCACCCCCACCACACAAAAGGTTTGACTTCAGATTATGATAGACTGATACCCATAGAACAT
>JANVCK010004682.1:0-13794 GCA_026546655.1 Epizoanthus illoricatus | reverse complement strand
AAAAGTGCAAGAATTCCATGAATTTAAAAAATCGACCAAAAAAGGTCACTTAGGTCGTTTATGCACTGAGCTCTTCATTTGTTAAACTGACCTTAAATAATTAAATTTAACTTGGATCTTGATTAAACACAATGGAGCTTAATTAAATGGTTAATTAATGACAATACATGTAAAAACAAAAACGTTAAGGTTTTAAAAGCTATACGTTTTAAATAGTAGCCGTTTGCTCTGCAGTGTGCATTGAGCACTCTCATACTTTTTAGACACTGCAAAGTGCACATATTTAACAATTATTCCACGAACACGCATTAGGTATGAGCAGATAAATAGCCAACGAGGTGCGCAAGCTCTGAGTTGGCTATAATCAGCTCATATATCCAACAAGCGTGAGTGGAATAATTGTTTTATTAAATACCAATCTGAATCATTAGTTTAAATTTAAAAGTTCCTCAGTATTTTCAATAAAACATTCAGTTCCTAATTCAGCCGGGACAAGAAACGTTTCTTCCGGCCTTTTTCTGAAACAATAACAATCACATGATTTGCACGACAAGTGTGCGCATGTGCAAGCGAGTTCAGAAAGACAATCATTTCTTTAATGATGGAATTTGCAAATTGTTGGTGTCTCTAGTCTACATACAAGAGTTTTTACAACAATTAACAGCAATGTTAACCTGACTGACCAAAGCTGTTCTGCCGATGATTAAGCACTGTGGAATTTGTCAGGTGCTAGAAGGCTTAACAAAACACTGTTCTGTGTTTGTTTGCCGACAGTCAGTAATGTCACATGTTGCTTGCTGTAAGAAAAATTGAATTACTGAATTAGTATTGAAGATCTTTTGGAGCCAGAGAACAGTTTCAGATACTGTATACATGCCAAGCAATTGTCTAACATTCTCGACTGGAATTTAAGCGATCAATGGAGGGGCTCTAACTGGTAATTTCAAGGTTCGATGGTGGACACACTTACAGTTATTCAAAAGATGAGCAAATTAACTTTGCAGGTCAGAAACTGAGAAAGTGTTGCCTGTTATGTTATCTGTTTGAAAAACAGTCTGAACAGTTTGCTTTTATAAAAGCTGAATGAACTGTCCTTTGACAGAATTTGTAGTGCGGTGGAGAACGAGCACAGCAACATTTGATGCAGGACCGATTTTCATTGAAGCGACTTTGCAGCATTTGCCATCTTGTTTTATTGCGATGTGTCGGAAACTCAAAGGCAGTCTTTGAACCGTCGACTTTACTGGTGCAGAAACTGGAAGATTTCTTCAAGCTAAGGTAACAACTCTTACACAACTGTTGCTAAATTATTTTCATTGTCATTTAAACAATATCGACTCTTCCTGTAATTTTCAGTTCTTGTTGTTTTGCTTGCTTGTAGTGAGTGCTTTTTCAGTTGCTTTTGAAGATGATTTTGCTGATCGCTGGAGTAAGTTGATATGAGCTGTAATTCTAACGAGTTTCAATATACTGAACTGAGTTTCTATTTTTGAAGATTGTTGTCTAGAATTTGCATGTTTCGTCAGTTAAACATTCATTTGTGAAATCCATGTACACCGCCAGCTTTGGGTTTTGCAGCTATCTTCCATATAAGGTCATACAATGAATATCACCTGATAACCAGTGAGTATTTAACCAATCAATTGCAAAATGCTTGAAATTTAATAACCATTGAGTTGTATTTATTAATATTTAATAATAAGTTTAATTATAATAAATTAATACATGTACCTGTAACTAAAAATAATATCTTTAGCTAATGCAAAGATCTAGGAGGCCTTGATGTGATTAAATTTAATACTTCTTAAATTTTAATTTCTTGCAAAGGGAATTACCTACAAGGAACTTTTAATTAAAATAAATTAGATCACCAGTGCTAAGCCTGACAAAGGAAATCTTGCATAATACCCACCAGCAAACAGCGGGGTGCTGGGCCCTGTGACCCCACTATCTTGTTCACCTGACAAAACAGTGCAAACAAGTTGGCTTACAGTCCTTGCATGCTGTTTATTGAGAGTCTGGGAGAGGCTTGTGACCTTGCCAGAGTAATCACGTGAGTTTAATAAATATGTTAACTTTGTAGGCAACCAGGCAAGATGTTATTTATCATTATATTTCTTTCAGAAATAGTTTAACTGGATTGACAGTTTTAAAATAGACTTTAATTTTAAAAAATTGCATAATTCTCTTTATTTAATAATTATACAGCCGTATGTATGTCTTAAATGTACTATCATGTACCTCTGACAGTTGAGCAATTAGATAATGTTCAGGTCTATATATCAAGTACATTTATTCAAGTCAATAAAACATAGAACTGTAGTATGATCAGTTAAGAAGCTGATAATTTAACAGAAGTTACATTAAATTTTCTAGTGCATTTGCTGACAGTTTATGTGCCGAGTTCCACCTCTTCCTACAACTGGTAATCAACAATTATAGCACTTCCAGGAGCAATTCTGACCAATGCATTAGGTAGTTCCAGAAAATATCCATTCCCTTACCACAGACAGCATTTTGGAATGCCAAAGGCATGGAAAGGGGGGGGGGGTTCTGGGCTGGGAATTCCAAAGGCATTGGGGGGGGGTTCTGGATCTGTAACTGTGAATGCATCAGGGGGGGTTCTTGGCCTGGAATTCCAAATGTATGGGGGGCCTTTTTGGGCTTTGAATATCTGATTAGAAAGCAGGCTTCTGGCTTTTCAATTTTCCAATGGCTCCTTAGATAACACATATCAACCTTTCTCAGGTAATTTCATCAAAGTTTAAAAAAAGCCCAACGTTGGAGAACAAACTCCACCAGTCAATCATACTCTGTTTTTCTGTCTTTCTTTCTGTCTTGTGGAAAGGTAAAGCTTGCCAATTCTAAAAGTTAGTATTCACCATCTCTACTGTTTATAAATACCATTAATGGAAGTAATGTTTTACGGCTTCAATTAATCAATTAAAATTATTTTAAATATCATTGGACATTGCGACCATATGAGGCCTGGGAATTTCCATTAATTTATTACCAAGTCTCGCATATTTTAATACACGTAAATAGTAAAAATGACACTGCAGTACTTACCTAAAGTCACCAGATGCAAATTTTGCTTCAGCTAAAGAAAATGTCGCTTCCCTCATTACATCACCCATTAAAGTCTTAGTCTACAACATAACAAATTGGTCAGTCACATGACTAAAATGAATTTGAATGTAAAGAAATCACATAGCCAAAATAATTATTCAGTGTGACAGATATTATTATAAACTAACCTCTATAATTTTCTTTAAAATTCTCCTAAAGCGAACAGTAAGCGCTTCTGATTTCTTCTTGAGAAGACTGTGGCCTTTCTGTGCACCCTTCAGTCTATCCTTCATCGTCTTTAACGCCCTGTGACAGGAGTCATACATTACGTGGATGCAAAACAAAGTAGTGACCTTAAAGGAAAAAAGCTATAGTTAATTTGTACTTACATTCGAGAAGGAAATATGTTAATTTTATCCTTCCCAGACATGGTGAAATTCCAATACTTTTAGTTTCACGAAGAAAATAATATTGAATATCTCGCCAAAATGGAAGGAAACTTAGCATCCAGGCCTCATGTTGCCGTCCATTCATCATTCGAAACATCTTCGGCATATAGCGAAAATACCCGAACTAATTCCGAACTATTTTCGGCAAGAGGAGCCCGCAATATCACAGACATTGCAATGCGGTAATCAATTGAGAGACCCGGATGATGTGTCTCTTTCAGTCTCTTTGTGCCACGTCGTCTGCCATTTTGTGGTGGTAGCATTGGATAAGTTGTGCTTTGTTGTGATCGTATTTCATATAATTTCGATATGAAGAGGTCTATAATATTAATAGTAGTTACTGTATTATTATCGAGCCTTTTGGCATTAGTAAACTCGCTAGCATTTACTCTACCGGCCGGTGGTAAAAAGTGTCTCAAAGAAGAAGTGCACAAAGATGTTCTTGTGACTGGAGAGTACAAGCTTGATGAAGCACCGGGACAGAAGACTCATTTGAAGGTAGCTGGATGTGTTTTGCAACAATAATCGCTGTTTACACTAAACCGATGGGTTAATTTGCAGTTACCAAAATGATACTGTAGATCTGAACAGTTTGTATGATCATTGATTCAATGTGGATGTTTCGCAGGTCACCGACTCGACAAGCCATGTATTATATAAGAAGGAAGATGCTCTCAAAGGAAAATTTGCATTTACAACAGATGACTATGATATGTACGAAATTTGCTTTGAGAGTGAAGGTAATATATCTCGATACATTAAAAATTGTACAATATTAAATGCATACGAACTAATTAATGCACTTCTATGACTGTAATATACGTACACGTGCATTTCTGTTATGGCCCATAGGGTGATAGGCCGATAGGGTCACCGTATTATTAAACAATAATGTACGCAAATTGTTTCTAGAAAGGCACACATTGCCTTGTACAAGTTGCTTGATCACGGCCATATTGTAATGTTAGCAGATAATGCAAAGAATAAGACCTAAACCAGCAGGTGGACTGGAAGGGTTGGTTGAGGGACATCCCAATGGAGACAGACACTGTGGTTGGGGGACCAGTCCCATTTCCACCCACCCCACCCCTGTGTAACTTGAACCGTGTTAACATCAGCTGCATTTTGTTTGACAGGTCAAGCTGGCCGAGGAGTTGACCGTGAAGTGCTCCTCAACGTTAAACATGGTGTGGAGGCTAAGAATTATGATGATGTGAGTAGATTTGTGTACTTGCTGAATATGCTTCCAGACCTATCAAGTCTTATAAATGTATTGAGCTATGTATTTGTATGGATATGTATTTGTCATGCATTCAGAGATTTTGGTGCAAAAGATTTGTATTTCTCACACATTTCAAGTTTTTTTATCCCAAAAATGATATGAGGACCTGTTCATCACTTACATAGTACCCCAGAATGCATCTGAGTGCACCATTTGACATCTAGGTTTGCAAAAATCTTCAGGAAGCACACCCCTGGACCCCCAATTAAAGTATTGAAGAACACGGCAGCTAACATGAACTGGTTATTGTTCTAATCAACAGCTTGCCAAGGCAGAAAAACTGAAGCCAATGGAAGTAGAACTTAAAAGATTAGAGGATCTTGCAGACTCTATTGTATCTGACTTTGCCTACATGAGGAATAGAGAGCAAGAGAGGTCAGATACTAATGGTAAGTTAATGTAGTCAAAATAATGCATGCAAACTGTTTCTGGAAAGTCACACATTTCTTTGTACAAGTAGCCTGACCACAGCAATGTTGCTGGCAGATAATGCAAAGAGTTATCCCCCCTTCCCAAGACTTAAACCAGCAGGTGGACTAAAAGGGTCGAGGGGCATCCCAAATTATGGAGACAGACACTGTGGTTGGGAGACCAATCCCATTTCCACCCACCCCACCCCACATAACTTAAACCCTGTTAAATAACATTAAATCATTGGACTGTGTACAAATTATGGTGTGTTGTATGGCCTTATACCTTTAATTTATCATCCTGTACTAAGTTCGTTTGGGAAGCTGCATCAATCACTTGAACTCCTATCCAATTCCTTGAATATAATTTATTAGTCCATTCTTAGGGAGTTTGATACAAATAAGAACTACTATTAGGTAGTTTGAAATACAGGAATAATTAGAGGCATCTGTAGTATGCAGTTAATCCCAGCAGTCTTCTTAAAACAATCCAGCAAGCAACTCATCTAGCTGCCACTTCTAAAACTTTGACAGCCTCCTTCACAATCAAAAACACAGTATTTAATATATAGAAAGTTTTTAAGTCTCTTTAGCCTTCTCCTACAAAGTACGAACCTACTTGTCCAAATCATTTAGGGAAGGTTGTCCTGCTATTCGATTGGTGAGAAACCAAATTATGCAAAGAAAATTTCTAGTAGGGCCTGATTTTTGGAGCTTGAATCCTAATTGAATTGAACCAAGCAAGGCAAATCAAGTAAAATCCAGGTGAACCGTTAATGATAGTATTAACATTGATAGATAACCCAATATCAGACACTAAATTTATTTTTATTTTCTCTTTCAGAATCTACCAATTCCAGAGTTCTCTATTTCAGTATTTTCTCGATGTTGTGTTTAGTTGGACTGGCCACATGGCAGTTGTACTACCTGCGAAGGTTCTTCATTGCAAAGAAACTAATCGAGTAAATAATGTTGGTGTTCAGAACAGTGTACTAGTTACATTACTCAAAATGGACTAAGGATTGAGGAACTGAAATCAGATGTGGGGAGGAGATTGAACGCAGCCGAGATGAAAATGTTATCAAGCTTCTGATGCTGGATGACAGCAGTCTTACAAGTCATGCTTTGTTACTGTGTGACTGGATACTGGCAGTGAAAATAGAATGTCAAGGCGGTTTTCACTGGTTTCAAGCAATGTGTACTTTATAAACAGGTGCTGTTAGTATTTTTAAAAATCTTTATAAGAGTCATCTGCACCACTACAAACTCAACAGTTTTGCTTTAATTGAAATTGTTTCACCCTTCTTTCTTCATTATTTCATAGATACCCTGGGTAAAAAGCAGAAATACTCTAACCTTTGAAATGGTTGACAAAATCCATAATACAACAAAATAAATAATAACAATGATTCATTCCGATTCTCTTAAAGAGTACATGTAAAGTATTTACTTAGTCCATTTCTTACAATTGCAGTCTTGTTTTTAACTTTTTGAGAAATGGAAAGATAATTAAAAATTTCACAACTTGAATGTTTGCTACGTTCCATGCATTTCTTGTAAAATTACTTTGGAAGAAATAAATATGCAACTTCTGATTCTTTCTTCATGACTATGGTACCACACATGTACATATCTTCGTATTGACATACTGTAGTAAGAAGATAGATGTTGATAATCTCTTGGACCAATAGGTTTTTAAAAAATGAAGTACTTGTTATACATGTGAAAGGTTCCTTGGGGCCACTTTCAAGAAGTATAAACCAATCATACCATATAACTTATTATTAACTGTTCTGTTTGTATTGGTAATCACATTGTTTGCAGTGCAATTTGGGATAAATGAGCACAAAATATATTTTTCAAAAACTACAAAATTGCACAGGTGTAGCAAGTGCAATTTGTAGTCTTTGAAAAATTACGAGACAATGCTCATTTTTTCTAAAATTGCACGACAAAAACATATTACCTGTTAATTATACATGTACAGAAACAATAATTTGTTTCCAAGATTTTGTTTAGAACTGTTTACAAAGACTCCATGAAAATATAAAATGAGCAGTTTCCCTTTGAGGCGCTACAAAAGTTAATTACTATAGGTTTTAGTTAAATTACCTGTTATATCTACATGGACAGTCAGAGTTCACTTTCAACTTTCTGCATTCTCAAGTTTGGAATTGCACTGTTTAAGATAAATTGACAACCTCTCAGCCAATCAGAACTGAAACATTGAAAGCCAGAGGTACATCATTGACCTTTCTAGTCACTTGAGACTATCAGCATCTAAGTTATAGAGAATAAAGAATTAATCACCAATACATGCAGTGAGTTTTCTTGATCGATTATCAGGTTGATTCTCCAGACTGTGTCAGAAGTATATAAATTATATTATTATATCATGGTACATATACAGAAGTGTACAATAACCCCAGTAGACTCCACAGCTACCACAATCCATTCTCAAATTGTGTTTCAGAAAATTCTTGAAATCTGTAATATTTTCAAAACTGCACAGAAATCTTTGGTGGTCTTTGGAAAGTGTTCAAAAAATCTTAGGACAGATTTTGCTGATCTGTAGATTTTTTTTTGAAAATCTTCAGAATCCTTTGGAGGACTTCAAAGTGTTTGGAAAATCTCCATTTCTTCTTTTTTATTTGCTGCTGCATCTTGTCTTGGTGTGTAAGTTTCCACAGATCTTCATTACTGATGATGTCAGGCCACCGAATGCCCAGGATGGAACACAAGCATCTATTTGCAAAAGTCTGGACCCTATCGGTAATGTCTTTTGTTACTCACCAGGTTTCAGAACCAATTATGACTACATGTAATAGGCAGATATTTAGATACAAGACACTGAGGTGCCCAAGCCAGAACATTAAGAGATGTAAGTCAGGCTTCCTGTTATCGCACCTCCGCATCTTGTATCTCAATCTGCCTAATATGATCAACATTAATTGCAGTATAGTTTGCAAATACTCATCAAGCAAACAGCATAAAATAAGACTCATTTTTCTCACTATAAATTTGACATTATTTTAGTGGGATTTCTACAGAACTGAGTCTCTTGGACTTCTACAGTAACACTACCCAGAGTCATCTGTATAAACAGTATGTGACCACAGAAAAAATTTGTTTGATAACTGTATTATTTTCTTTTTCAACATGTACATACCATGTTCAAGATATTTGGAAAGCTAGACTGCAAGCTATCTCTTCCTTGTCCTCAGACCAGTAAACATGCAACAAAATAATGGATGGTAATGCCATGAAATCAAATGCCAAAGCCACAACAACATGGCCAGACCCAAACCTCTGCCTTCTCAGTCCGAAAACAGCAAAATGAAGGAATGGCTTGCGGTCTTTTGGAAAACTGAATGCCTTTGGAGACTGAGTGTGATATTACTGCTTCTCAACAAATTGGCAAAGACAAAGTGTGACATGGTCACCATAAATGTGAAAGCTTTCTATGAATACTATTAATAATTCTTGATCAAGACTTTTACTCTCACAGTGCTTCACTCCAACCAGGTGTATAAATGGGTACGATACCTGACAAAATGCTGGGATGTAACCATGCCATGGACTAGCGTCCCACTCGGCTGCTTCATGCTACAGAAACTGGAGTCAAGTGCTGGATCTGATAAGCCAATTTGGGTTCTAAAATCTTTGATTGGAGCAGACTTTACTGTAATTTACTTTTTTAAAATACTTTGAGTACTGAAACTGTTATACATCGGGGCTGAAAGGCTGAGCCAGTTATAGTTCTCCAGTCATGGATAATAATAATGACAGACTTCATTTATACACATTTTGCCCTTTGATAATCCTTCATTCAAACATTTCAGACAAAACCAGTGAGCTTGCCAATAAGTATATGTACTGCATTATATTAAAAGTACAGTCTTGAAAGTCATACAATCATGTGCCTTTAATTCTGTCTTTGGTTGTCTTTGTTTCCAAAATATCTTTTCTACCACATGTAGATATTTGCTGCTGCATAACAGATGCAGGCATGGACACACACACACACACACACACACACTGTTTTAATGGCACAACTTTGCTAGTCAGCTATGCTGGTAAATGCTATAAATGTACCTTTGACAATTTACATATGAAGAGATTTTATTGAAAAAATAATAATTGTATCTATAGTATAGTATCTAATATTATTTAGGTTTAAGTGTAAACTATTTGCTCTGACAAAGGGCTAGCGCTCGAAACGTCAGCTGAGACCTTCCACCCTCATTTTTAGTTGATCAATTCCCATCATTAAGTGTAGACTATTGTCTTTTTGCAGACTCACTATTTTGTTTCCGAGTCAGGTCATTTCAGAAAAATCATACTAATATTTTACTTGCTGTCTGAGTTCATAACTTTATCTTTAAATATGACTGTTAGAGTGACATGTTTATTGTATCATCATGAATGATAAAATAAATATTTTGTGGAGTATTGGAGTTGTGTATTAACCCTATCCATGGCCAGCTGGGGGGGGGGCAGATTCCACCCTCCCCAAGGGTACTATTTCTATGCATAACTTTGGAAGGGTTTGTGATAAGCGGCTGAAATTTCATGGGTTTTCCTCAAATTTTATGGGGAATCTAGTGACATATAGTTCCTTGTCATATATGTGAACCTGTTACCATGGCAACCAGAAATTCAAATGACACTTAGATTTTGAATTTTTCATGTTTTGGACCTTGTTTACAAAATGTTTAAAGTTAAAAATCCAGGCAATTTTGCCACTCACAAGTACATCCAATTTCTGGAAGAATTACAGTAAGTCCCCCATAATATTGAACTCGGAAGGGAAATGCAAAAGTGATCAAGATAATGGACGTTTGTAATATCATTGGACTACTGTAATTGCTGGTACCTTTGTAAACAACAATGAAATTTTAAAAAGAGAACTTCTGGCATGACCAGTGAACTGTAATGCACCATTAATGGGACTGAACGCAAGGCTACTTAACATTTGCAGTTTCTTTTCCCTAGTTTCTACTTTCAATTGGTCATTTTCAACATTTAAGTTAAATTTAGGTCGAGGGAAATTAAAAATTCATTGAGACAGTGCAGCTATAGAGATAAGCGAGTTTGAGACAAACCATAGTAAATTACTGGTAAACAGTGGGCCAAATCCAAGGGAAACAAGTTTCTGTTCATGACCGCTTTAGAGAATTGAGATAAGTGTGGTCGATATATCAGGGACTACTGTTTTAACTTAAATCTAAACAATTCAAGGATTTCCAGAAATTATTAGCTGGAAAAATAGTTGTTCTTCTTGATAATGCAGGACAAAATATTCACGTAAACAATGGAAAAATATTTCTGCATCTTGTCTTGTTTGCTGACACAAACACAGTATCACCAATTCTGACCAGTCCTTCTTTATCCGAGGCCAAATGAATTCCAAACAGAGGTGAATTGCCATGTCGCTTATCAATACCCTCTGGTAGCCTGGTCCTGTGTAGGTACAAATAGAAAGTTCTCAATTTAGTCTATTTATGTTTACAGTATAATAGAGCTCTGTATTTTGTGCTAACGTTTTTTTCCTTCCAGAATGGGAGAAAATTTGTGCAAATTTTATATCTTGTGCAAGTTTATATTTGCAGAAAGTAATTTTTCAATTTGATCCTGCAAATCTGCCAAAATCTCAAAAATTAAAATTCCTGCAAAAGTTTTCCACCATATATTGCTGTAATAAATGTGGCTATAAAGTCAAAAGGACACATATAATGAAGAAAACAGAATTGACCGGTATGACTAAACTGCCACCCCCTTCCCTATGCCACTTCAGTTCTCATGAAATAATACTTTTGCAGCTTAGAGTTACATGCATGGTTTAATTGAAGTAATCCTTGTGAGTGAGACAGAATACCTTTTGAGAGTATTTAGAGGTTCTTCAGCATCCATTTTGCCTGTCTCGGGATCTACCGTGGTTAAGATACATCTATGGTATGGGATAAAAACTCAGGTAATTATTAAATTACTATGTAAAATACAATGTGACTTAATTACAACAATTTCCTAAAATAACCTTCAATAGAAATTTACAATTAGTATTATTTATGATTAGGGGCCGTCATAAAATCGATTTGATCACGCTTAATTGACATTAAAAAAACGTTAATAAAAATACTCTTGTGACGGTGAGATTTTTACATTTACATCTTCAATAATTTGAGCTGTTAAATTTAGAACTTTATTCAATGTTATTCACATTGTTGTAGCTAATCTAAAGTTGCACAATTTAGCTGGAGCACTCGCCAAAGGCTTGTTCTGTAACTACTGTATATCCCCTGTAAGATAAAACATAAAAACAATAGTTGACATTAAGAGAGGGGGGAGGGGGTAAGTGTTAAGCATGATCAAATTTATTTTATGACGGCCCAGTAGCCCTTACTATAGTTACATTTGAGTCCATTTTAATTTGCTGTGTTACAAACCACAAAACTTGATCTGTTTGAAAAGAATTGTTAAAATGTTTCTTTTTGCATTCTTGTTGCAAGCTAATACGTGTCAAGCCAACCTGTTGGCTGTGTAAATGTTTGGAACTGTATAGCAGCTAGCACTACTGCATAGTGGCACTTTATGGTAGCACTGTATAATGGCACTCTATAGTGGCACTGTATAAAAGCACTGAACATTACAAACTCTACAGCAGCACTCTTTAGCACTGTATTGTGGTATTGTTGGAAACTGTATAGTGGCAGTGTATTGTATAGTCGGCGGCACTGTTTGGCTCTGTATAGTAGTGCTATTTGGCACTATAGCTGCACTGTTTGGCACTGTATATATAGCAGCTGACTGTTTGGCACTGTATAGCAGCAGTACTAGTGTTTGACACTGTATGGTCTGTGGTACTGTCCAGCACTGTATATATAGTGGCACTGTTCGGCACTGTATAGTGGCACTATATAGTGGAACTGTTTGGCACTGCACACATGTAGTGGTACTGCTTGACAATGTATACATGTAGTAGCACTGCTTGGCACTGTATAATGGTACTGTTTGGGACAGTCTGTATACTGGCATTGTTTGGCAGTGCATAGTGGCACTGTTTGGCACTGTATATAGCAACACTGTTTTTAATTGTAGACAATCATGCACTGGTACTGTTTAGCATTGTCTAGTTGGCACTAGTACTGTATACATATATAATAAATTATAGTGGCCATAATTATTTGACAATGTCTTCTGGCACTGTTTGGTATTGCATATAGTGGTACTGTTGGGTACTGTATAGTAGCACTGCTTGGCACTGTTTTCAACCAATCATTTTCTTTTTTTTAAATCTCCTATTGAAAAGATATATATATGTATTTAGGATTAACTATTTTGAAGCTAACTCTGATAGACTAATTTCTAGAAAAACTACTAGTAGGTTTTCTACATCAGCGATCTATATCAACAAGACATTGGTATTTTATTGTGGTTTTTGCTATGAGGGTATTAGTGCTAGCTCTTTGTCAGAGCAAGAAAGGAGGCATGTAGGTCAAAGATACCTGTAGCTTGACAACACCAATTTGGGGGTATTTTTAAATTTTCTGAGAAGTACTAGACTAGTTTTTACCCAAGAGTAACCTCATTCCATCCCTCCCCACCCACAGAGTTTAAAACAATTGCATCATAATTAATTTTTGTTTACTTTCAAAACAGTTATAATAAGTAAAATAACTGCAGTCCTTTACCTTCCACACTCTTTCAGCACTCTAAACTCTGCATCTCCAATTTTAATATGTTCCCAGTTATCCTGCAATAAATAACACCATAAAAATTATACAATTACAATGTATGTACATGTAGTAAAGCAGAACAGAGAACAATGGCAGAGAATGATGGCAAGTGACAGTGAATGATGGAGGTCAGTAATGACAGGAAAGAGGTTAGTACAGTGCCATCAGTGCCATCAATTGGTGTTCTGTAGGCAGAAAAAAATGCTGGCTCTGGGAATGAGATTGGTTTCCCAGCCACTTTCTATGGGGAATAGCAAATCTACATACAGTATGGGCTGTTTCAGGAAGGTCACTCAATTTTTCCAGGAATTTGTAACAATTCTAGGATTTGGGAGTCAAAATCACATATTTGGCAAAATGTTTTTCTGATTGGGTAAGCATTAGTTTTTTCTTTTTCAGGAAATTATGTAACAGACATCTCAGTGTTAGTTCTGAACCCAACATAAATGCATGGAAAAATAATTAACAAACTGCACAAATCTTAATTATAAATTAATTTACAAGATGTTTCAATACTATCAGCTAGTAATACCTGCATATAGGCTGCACATAAATCTTGGAATCAAATCAGGTCTAAAGTTGGTGATGCTGCTTATACAGAAGGGGAGACAATGGGTGGGAACCCAGGAGAAAAGGGGGTGGGAAGTGGGAAAAAAAGGCAGGAGCAGAATTTTCGAGAGGGTGGGAAGCGGGAGAAAAT
Organism: Epizoanthus illoricatus; assembly: GCA_026546655.1. Classification (NCBI taxonomy): domain Eukaryota; kingdom Metazoa; phylum Cnidaria; class Anthozoa; order Zoantharia; family Epizoanthidae; genus Epizoanthus; species Epizoanthus illoricatus. The sequence continues at coordinate 148 of JANVCK010004682.1, read as the reverse complement.
AGTTTACTAAACTGAGCTCACTTCTGGCAAAATCAATGTTCACCTTTGGCTGCCTTTTCATTACAGCTAAGATTTACGAATGAACACAGCCGCTTTACATGTTGTGACATAATTACCCACTGCCAGGCATCAATACAAATAGGGAATT
>JANVCK010004239.1:0-13800 GCA_026546655.1 Epizoanthus illoricatus | reverse complement strand
TTTACCTTTTACAACCTGGGGCCATTGCTGCAGTGAAGCGAAGAAACACTTGTGAATATAAATGCCAGATGCATATCATACATGATCATATTTATTATTGGACCGTGGACGCCAGACTGTGTCAACTAACTCACTCAAGTCAATTAGAGATTACCGCTCCAGTTGCCTGTGATTTTGCATTTGCGCCGCCAGCACATCGACCAAAGACTTGAAATTATCTTTCATAACCTTTTGTGCGATTGGTTTGACCTCAAAAGTTGTAGCAAATCTTCTGTCTGCAAATCCGACTGCGCTCACTGTACTGTGAAAACACGGATCGTTCTCACCGCATGCATGGTGACCTAAATTATTGTGACTTGAACCAACTGGGGGGTCCCTGCCCCTGCGAACGAAGAGTAGTGATTGGTCCCGAAAAGCCCTGATTAGTTCAGAAAGCAGAACAATAGAACACGATCGCTAGCGAAGAACGTCGATTGCTAACCGAAGAATCCGACGGAAGGACACAAGTCCAGTCTCATGTCGCAAATAGTATGATGCCTGACGGCAGCAACAAGCAGCCCTTTCTTGACTGAAAGTCCTTTCTGCTGTGAGCGACAAATGATCCAAGATATTTAAAGTCGTGTATGTGTATGTGTATGTGTATGTATATAATATATATACAGTAAATCCCGAAAACGTTGTCCAAAAAGAAGATATAAATATACAAATATATCTCACACGTAACCATATGTATATGCAAAAATACACCCAGTAAAATTACCATTCAATTCAGGAACAACTCAGCTCGAGAATAAGTGGAATTTTTATCATACCTGGTATGCATACAAACGGATTTTGGTTTAATATACTTAATATACACATGGTCACATGTGAGATATATTTGTATATTTATATTTTCAATTTGGACAATGGTTTCGGGATTGATATATCAAACGTGATAATGAACACGTGCAAACCTTAAGCTCAATCAATCCTCATAAATTGTTAGGTACATGAACATTTCTAGAGAGTATATGCAGTAGACATTTATTTCTGTGAGATTTGGCATTGTGCTTCTCCATTGGCATGCTTACTTCGATTTTGATATATGTATATATTTGGTGGGCTCATAATTTTTGCAAACAGCTATATATATATAGTATCGTAGCTCCTAGCTGTTTTGTTGAGTACGCAATGTGTGCAATTTAAAATAATTAAAATTATATATTTAATTACTATTTTAAATCGGCACACATTATTTGATCTATAAGCACATATTTTAATTGTAGTATAGTCGTAATAGTATTTTTCACTTAGTTTAATTTCATGTAGTAGTTGAATATTGTATTGTGATATAGTTTTATCTTAATTTTTACATTGCAATGCGCATATGAACATATACATTCGTATAATATGCACATATATAAATACAGGGGGGAAAAATACAGGAATGGTGGTACTTAGCTAACCGTAATAGCCAGAGGCTAGACTAGACAGTCAGCCAATTATTATTAATATTGTTTTGGAAGAGATCAAGAGAGAGAAGGAAAAAAATTATGAAAAGGTAGAAGAACTCTACAGAATAAATAAGTAGTAAACAGGTGTACACAAATTAATATAGTATCAGTATAAAGACAAGCAAGGTGAAATATTGAAGGCAAATGTTTTTGAAGATTTAGTGACGACATCAACTAGGTAATAGAAAATGTATGTGTAGATCAGATAGCATTGATTTTTTTTAATAAGATTCCAGCAAACTATTTTTCAGTTTCTTATTAAACATATTAGGAAATGTTGAGTGAGAATTATGAATTTTATCAATATCTAGAAAAGATCTTGATGTTGATAAAATTCTTGAGCTGAAAGTGTCAAGGGGAGTTTCCTGATGTTGCATGATTTGATGTTCCCATGTTTGTGATCTGTGAATGGAAGATTTTAATATTTACCACAAACCATATATGAAAAGACTGACTTGTACGAGTTGAGCTGAAACAAAACAGTGTCGTTAATCCTGTATCACTAACGACATGTATGTAGGTTGTTTTCACTAATTTGTAATTCTGCTTACTGTTGTATAGCTGCATGCCACTATGGACTAGTAACCAAACAATAATAGAGAAATGTCGTGACTTCAAACAAATCATGTACCTTGTGATGGTTTTGTTAGATTTGAGCTATGTTTTCAACCCATACTTCATTTTATATACCATCAGACTACTAAGACTGGATCTGGAATCATGAACCTGGGAGGAAGTTTAACTCGTCAGGTTGGTACATGCATGAGTTCCCTTGTTGACAGTTTCATTCTTAGCTACATTCATTCGTGTCTGCCAAAGTCAAGCATTTCCTAGAACTACAGTTTTTAATATTACAATATCACTGTTAATTATTTTGTAGCAGTTTATGGTAATGTTATGAACATAGGGTTCCCATGGTTCTTGGCAATTTTACAAAGTAAATAACTTGATAATAACTTGATATTTAAACTGAAATTACATTTGACATTGCAAAATACCATGTTTCTTGACATGTGCCTCCAGTGATATGCTACATGGCAATCTTCACACAGCATTTAAATATCTCCAGTGTTTACTTTTGTGTATCAAATGAATTAGGAATGAGGTGTACTCACAATTAATTTACAGTAACAAAAAGTGCTGGACACACATTTTGATATGGAATTCAAGTGTCTGGTCCATGGAACCAGACCGTTCTTGCCACAAACTGGATTCTTCTTACCACTGTTTTTAGCTGGTTACAGCTTTATCAGGCATGCTGTTAGTTTCAAGTAGAGTTTGATTGACAGAAGCCCAACATCAAAACTCCAGACTGCAGATTGCCTGATGGTTGTCTAGCCATAAACACAGTGGTAATAAGGATGGCGTCTTGACTTTATGTTCCATTCTTGCTTGCAATACAATATAGTTACAATATTTTATTTAAACTCAGTCACATATAAGGAGTTGGTGCCCATTCTCCCAAGCCATAGCCATAGGCTCATACATTAGCATTTCATTATGAAGAGCAGAATCATGCCAATTATTGCCTTTTTTATTTATGAAGAAGAATATCGAACGAATGTTCCTTGTGCTGTATGCAGCAGTTATTTTGTACGAACATCGCTACACAGACTAGAAATACCCAACATGCTTGCACAAAATGTGGCATAATAGTACTTTTAATTACTGTTGCAGGCAGAGATAGATAGTCCAGTCAATGACTCTTCGCCACACATTGCGAACATTGGACGTATGGTGGAGGTAGGCATTTTGCTTTTGCGCTGAGTAAATGTAACTTTGTTTTATTCCATTCTAACAAGATTTTCTCTGTTATTCAAAGGACATGGAAAACAAGATGAGAAACACACTAAATGAAATTTACTTTGGCAAAACAAAGGATATTGTAAATTCTTTAAGGTAAGCAGAAAGTAAATGCAGTGATAGAAGTAGGTAGTAAGACACGTGCAGGTCTGTGCAAATTCAGAATTCTACATAACCTGAAGAACGATTATACAGTTTGTTACGAGGTTTTAAGATCGCCCACTTAAATATACTGAAGAGAAGAAGCTCAAATCTGAATACTGTTGCCGCCAAATACAAGACGCGAAGGGTGACAGCGCCTAGACGTGGAAAACAATCAGAGAAATGCGTAAGTAGAGCGAGGTTCCCTCTGAAAATCACCAAGTACTAGTGCAGTTGGCAACCTCAATAAAGATTATTCTTATGTATTTTTTTATACAGTCGTATTAAATTGCATAGTCTTTTGAGGTTTACATAACTAGTTGTATCTACCACCATTTCCGGTGATTTTTACACCACTTCTAAACTGAAATTGTCTTTATCGGCTTTGAACTCAAAATGGTAGGCAGAAGGTAAACTTTGCTATTTCTTGTATCTCCAAAACTGCTCTGTGAAGTTGCATCCAATAAATTCATTCTGAGACGTTCCCGTGATTTCCTCAAGGCCCACTTCCTTCTCTTTGCTCATAAATTCATCCAGAACCTTCCATTGTAATTTTCTCAAGTATCTCTCCTCGACCAGATGCACTTGTTGTATCCCTAATTGAAAATTCATTTGTCATTGGTAACTTGAGTAGTGGATTATTATTGAATTTCATAAATTTGTTATCTTACAGGAGTGTTAATGCATTGGCAGACCAGTCCAAGCAGAAGGCAATGCAGGCGGAACTATTCCAGCATCTCAAGAATCGCTCTGCAAAGTGAATTATGTTTTACAAGAGATAAAGCTACTGTACCATACCACAAGACAATTTTGAGCCCACGCAACTTGACTAAGCTGTAGATTATACAATTTTGAACTTTTGTAATATTCAGTATTTTTGTTGAAAATCATGCATCAGAGCAGAAGTGTAGGTATTAAACATGCACCATGGATTTTATATAAATTGATAACTTAGCATGGCTTGTATGAATGATGCTGTAATGGCTGTCTGTTTGGGTCTCTGAGAATGATTAATTTATGCAGGAACAATTTAGAAAATGAGAATGCCAATTATTTTTACATTAATAGAAGTAATATTAAACAGACTACATGTAGTATGTTAGGTTTGATGGTATTTTGATAGTATAATTGAAAGTAATTTACGTTTATGTCTTTCATAATTTCTACATGAATGGTGTTCCAGAGGCAAGTCTCAAACTAAGGCTTTTTGGACTGTGTTCACTTATAACACTATTGTACATGGGACCATCGAGGAAGTTCACGAAAAAGTATGTAAACCAGTTGTCTGCAAATCAGTGTTTGCAGTTTGAGGAAATTGATTTGACCAAACCTTTCTGTTTCGTTCAGAATAATTTATAGTAAAATTTATCGAAAAAGTTAAATTCTAAATGATGCATGCAAGAAGGCTTCACAACTTTCTAGCGTGTCGTGTGTCAGTAATTGACAATTAAACTTATGTTAATTAGTTGTTATCAGCAGTTGTCAGGGAACGGTCATATTTGCATCAGTATCAGTTGTACGTACTATATGGAACTGTTTCCTCAACACAGATTGTTACCCCGAAAATTTGAAAAGTCGTGACATATGGCAGAGAGCACCTAGGATTGTGTAACACGATCACACGATTGTGCAACCCCTCCCCCTTTTGCTGTCAAAACTTAAAAATATGCAGTTTTTTTTAAGAGGCACCTTCTGCCTGCCCCCATTTCGGAATTTTCTGTCCACCCCCGACATTTGATCGAGGTCATCGCGTTTGTTGCATTGTAACATTGCATTTGGATAGTAGCCACTGCATAAAATGTGGTAACTACATACACAGTTATTGAAAATACTTTAACGAGTTTAACCAATTCAAACCCAAACACAGCAACTGCTGTGCTGCGAACGTCATCATACATTTCTTATAAAAATCCGAGAAAATGTGCTATTCTGGTAAGTTCTAATATTTTCATTTTATTTTGCTTATTATTGCTACTATAAAGAGAAGATATATGCTGGTAACTCTTGGGTAATATTCATTAGTGATTACAGAAGCTTCAAGTTACTGCTTGTGTAACGTTGGAGGTCAGAGGTGCTACAACTGACGCAGTGCCATCTGCAGAGGAAACAGGACAACTTTAGAGGTATTAACGCACTTGGAGGCATTAAAGACACGTTTTGACAAATTTGAGAAAGCAGAATTCTGAATAAATGAATTGTTTTCTGACTGGGCTCCTTTCCACGTTTGCCATGTTGGAACTAACATTTCTTAGACTTGTTTGTTTTGATTTGTCGATCATGTTATAAATTAGAAAAGTCAACTTTTCAGCAGTATAAGATCTTAACTAGAAATCTGCCAAATGCAGAGTGGTTTTCAGTTCAATTTAAATTCTGGAGACTGATTTGAACGATTTGTAGTCAACATACTGGCAATTAGTTTAAAGCTCTCTTCGCAATAGAATCAAGATCTGGTCAAACAAGAGTTGTAATAAATGATCCTTTATTATGTACAAGCTGGTGTTGTGTGATGTTAAATCGCGTGTTTATTTTCAGTGGTAGAAGAAGCATGGCAGAACGTCTTGGGCCATATGGACCGAGGTCAGATACTGTCAATTTAAAAGCCTAGTTTCCATATACGACATAAGACGCAGAAAATAGTGGGGCAAACAATACGCTAACATTAGGTAGAGAGAACATGTTCTATCCAGGATCTTTACGTCTTGTTTGTGACCTGTTAACTCGAAGAGTTTTTGCCGAATTCTCTGTTTTTGTCGAATTCTCTGTTTTTGTTTAAGCAATATAAAACGGTTGCGAGTGTCAATAAACTGTGATATAAACACGCCGAAAGTTGTAGAGCACGAGAGAAGTTTAAGAGGAACACGAGGCGAAGCTTGTTTGGCTTAACAGTTTAGATTGCTGCAGATTTGAGGCAACCGCTACGAGAGCTTGAATGTTTCTTGGGGAAATGCAACTGCAATGACTTGATGACGCGTGCTATCTTGGACTTGCTGCTAAAGCAGCTCTTGCTTTGAAACGGTACTCAATATGTGCAACAGAAGTCGCACAGACTTCTATCAGGCTTTGATAAATACTACCTAGACGGTATTTAAAAAGCATCTTCAGATAACTATATCGTAGTTAACCTAAAATGGGATATTCCAACACATCAACGACATCCCCTCAAAGCTCTGTCCACGTCGAGCGAAGATCGTAATGGTGCAATATTTCCCATGAATCCGTACGATCAACTATGCATGAATGCGAGGCAGATTGTCAAGATCGTACCAAACAAATCTCGATATTTCTTGGCATTCGAGTGAGACCACTGGGAGAAATATGTCGCTGCTCGCTTCGCTTGCTGCAATTAAAGTTAAGTTTAAGGGCACTTCCTTTTGAGGCTGGGTTTTCTGGGTTTCTCCAGCCAGCCGCGACAAAAGGAAACATTTGGTAGTTGTCGTTCATGGTAAAATCAATGTTCGTATGTAGAAATCGTTGCTCTTGACTGTTCAACCTGTGGCCTTGTTTTAAAATGGGTATCCAAAACGTGTTACCCTGTACGTTTCTGGTTGCACCACTGGAGTTGTCACGGGCTGTGAAGATGGATTGCGTGGATTAGGACTTCATAGAATCTGTTAGATATTTACATATTTTAGAGATGTTTCTCAGGGAAAGAAGGAGGACCTGCAGACTTGCTTGATGTGTTACTCGAAGGAGAGGGTTTCGTCAAAGATTAGTTGCGGTTTCACCAAGGTTAGTTGCGGATGTGGAGAAGGTAATCAGTTCATTTCCAACTTGGATGCTAGACAGTGGAGGACGAGGACGAAACTTGGAGTGCATGATGGCAAAGATAGTTTTATCGTGATTTAGTTTTAGTTCATTATAGAGCATCCATATGTATATATCATTAATGCAGTTTTCAATGTGAACCCTGACGGAATCCAGATCATTGTCAACTTAATTCAAAGGACACATACAGTAGAGTATCATCCGCATAAGATGTGGTACTTCAGGTTATGACGTTTGATGATATCGACAATAGGGGCCGTGTATAGTAAGTAGAGGACTGGACCCAGGATAGAACCTTGGGGGACGACAGTTTTCAGATCACGAGTAGAAGAAGAAGTTCCGTTTATGTTGACGAATTGGCTACGGGATGACAAACAGTTCCACTGATACCAAAACGGTTTTGCAACCTTGATAATAAAATGACATGGTTGACAGTGTCAAATTCAGCAGACAAGTCAAGGAGAACAAGGATAACGGATTCTTTCTTATCCAGGAATAATCACATGGTATGGAGTGCAATTTGGAATAAATCTGCACGAGGTAAATTTTCAAAGACTAATTTGTGGTCTTTGAAAAATTTACGAGTGCTGATTTATTTCAATATTGCACGAACAAACCATGTGATTACTTGTTAATCATACAGATTGATAGAATTAACTTTGTTTTTGATTCCTTGTAAGTTGTGTGATCGTTTTGCCTGGTCAGCTTGTCGTATTTGCTTTGCTTTTTCCTCGATCGAATACGCGTTTTTCACAAAACGCAACGGTCGCGGACGTAAAGTTATGATGAACAATAAATTATTTTTTGTTATTGTTTGTTTAAGAACTTATTTTCCCTTCCTGACTTCCGAACTTTACGCGTATGGTTGTAATAAAATATCCGTGCTTTTATAGCCCTGTCAAAGAAAAAAAATGACCAGTGTGTATCATCCTGCCATCTTTTGTCCAAATTGAGCAGTCTGTACTTCACATAATCCAAAATAAACAAACCATTAATTTCGTGTAATACGGCCATGCTTTTTGTTCTTAGTTGGCGTCACTATAAGATAAGTGGACCGTTCTCTTTATAAATGTTCCCTTATGTTTCGATATCATTATCAAAACAAGTGCCTTTCGGATGTTATGTGCCGGTCTTGTCTTCAGAAGCTAAAAGACGCGTTTGCTTGTACAGAATAGAATAACTAGACCACGCTTTTCTTCCCCCAAATGTGAAGTTACGGACTTTAACTTTCCGTCCATAACAGTGCAGGACTGTGCTTCTGATGTCATCTGAGTATCATATCTGTAAAAAGTTTCGTACTTGCTAAAGAAGTCTTTGTACGAGAAGTTATTATTCAGGAAGAAGTAACAAAAATATCTTGATCCATTGATGATAGCCGATCTACTGTGATAAAACCATACTTGCCATAGTAATATTTGTCTATTTTATGAAGTACATTAATTTCTCCCTGGACGTGTTTCCAACATCTTTTAAATGAGTCTGCTTTCTTCAATGTACTAGATAATAGTGCGCATAATGTTATTTGCCCTTTCTGAAACTGGTTTTCAAGATTTTTCAAGAATTGCTTGAATACCAGTATCAGGGTCGCAACAATTACATGACAGTTCTTTTCTGTTTTTGTATATTCGACAACAATACTAACTGTTTTCGGAATGGCCGTAAAGTAAAGACGGAACATTATCCTTGAATAAAGTTAACACGTTTGAGGGTGGTAAAGGGTATTTTCGTGAAGCGTGATTTGCCTTTTTCATTTGTCGTGAAACGAGAAATGGCCGTTTATTTTCTCCGGGATCGTGATTGAGGCTGTTCACGTGAATCGTGATTTACCTTACTTATTTCCCATGAAACGAGAATTTCATGTTTATTTTCCCGTGAATCGTGATTTGGCTAATATGCTATTGTGTATTTATAGGTCCTTATATAGTCTACATTATCGTCTGCCTGTGATTATTTTTTTTGCGGAAGGGGGTGTGCTGGAGATATGATAGTTTTATCACACTGAAGTAGAATGGTACCGTACCGGAGCTGAAGAAACAACTGCAGACTTCTCTGGTCCAGCTAAGAAAGAAGTACAAGCTGTACATTGGACAAGGAGGTCAGGGCTGACGTGATTTGTGCAGTAAGTGAAGGCATGATTGCAATGGCGTCCAATGGCACACCCAACTCAGTATGTTGCAAGCTAGTCTTGATGGTGTAGGAGTCAGAGGAACTGTTACCGATATTGACCCCTACCCAGGAGAATGGCAAACGGTGAATGACATGTGTGTTTCCAGTTGTTTTCCTATAGTGTCGCACAACAACGGTACCTCGAAAATAAATCTAGAAACACATGAACATACGTACCTCTAGTTTCCAACAATACTGAATTACAATACTGAAGTGCAAGGTATAGCACCGATAAGCGAGCAGGGATAGATTGTATTCACAGGTATCAGAAACAGACCGAGATAAAGGCAGTGTCCTTGATTGGTGATGAAGTCGAGATTATTACGGGGATCGAGGAAGAAGGCAACAGCGACTACACCCGAGCAACATTTTCCCAGCCCATTGGCATATGCGTGCAGAACAATAAGAACATATTTTGTAACTGATGCCCAAGTTGGTGCGGTGAAGCTGTTGACGAAAATAGGAGCTGCAGTACTATTTCTTCAAAACCTTGGAAAGTTTTGTTAATCCTTTTCAATGCACCAAAAGCACAAGAGAGTGAACACAACCAGCCTAGCCGAAGCTGAAAAAATATGCGATCTGTGTCCAATTATCTTAAGCGAACTGTTCATTCTGTGCAGATGCTTATTCTGTGCCAGAAGGCACTGTTGCAAATAAGACAGTGCAATGTGTCAAAATGATGACACAGGGCCGTGCACGTATAGGAGGTAACATCAGCCAAATTGGCCCAGGTGTGGTAGTAAACCCAGAATCACAGCTCACTATGAAGGTGGAAAACCTCCATGCAGTCTCCCAACATCCGACCTGTCTCCAGCTGCAGTGTGCAAGAGAGTTTGTAAGCACTGTGCTTGAATCGGCAAAGAGGATGACGAAGTGGTTGGCATACCACACACACACACACACACACACACGCGCAAGTTCATATTACCCGTTCCTACAGCACAGATCCCCTTCCATGATTTTCCTAAGATATCCCAACAGCAACAAGTCCACATGAGCCAAGACAATATTGAACGGATGAGGTAATGGGCTAGGGACAATGGAAAATGCGTACGACAATGCACAGTGCGGCAGGAAACGACCAAGTATAAAGCAGGAACCACAGTGCCCCAAGGAGAAAGGCTCGTGTGGGAAGAGAGAGCAGATGAAGAAGATCGAGAAAAGGAGAAAAATGGATCTGGGAAGGAAGAGGAAGAAGGGCAAGACACATCGACTACTGATCTAATATCAGAGTACGACAGCGATTCTGACAAGGAGCACTGCTCCAGTGATGGTGAAGACGAAGCGGTGACAGAGTCTGATCTGATGGACGTTCAGGCAGGTTAGAAGACGTTTCGACATTTGTTGCACAGTAGTTCTCTGAACGACGTAACTTGGGTTCCTTTGGTCTGCCACGAATCGTTGAATGTGATGCTTTCTCTTGTTTTTTTTTTTAATATAGACGTATCTTGCTTGTAGAGTCTTTGAAGTAAGTTGACTGTCGGGAAATTTCTTCAACCATAGGTTGTGCCATAACGAAAACATAGGTACCTTCACACCTCTTTTCCATGATGCTGCAGCGGTTGCTATTGCTTGACATCTAAGTTATATGTCAATAATTAAACAAAAAATACAAACTGTTAAAACTAATAATATTTAGGAAGCATAAATGACTGAAAACTTTCGTTCGAAATCCTTGAGACTGAAATAAAAGATAAAAGCGTTTTCGGAAACGCACATATATATAATTTGTTACAATTTCTTCTGCTAGCCTGTTATCGTCTATTAATATATAATAAATAATAATAAATATTAATATATATATAATAAACAAGAACGTCAAAATTCAGGACCAGTTAATGCTGGCACCGTTCTTCAACCATGAACAACGCCCCCTTTGATACCTCCCACTCAAATAAGCCTAAAACAGATAGCAATAATAATCTCCCGACCAAAAAAACAAAAATACTTGGTAATTAAATCCAAATAAGACATTATACTAAATTGGCCTTGATATATTTTATTTGTTTCATGTCGCCTGCCCCCTCCCCTCCCCTTTGACAAAGCCGATACTAAAGCGCTTACCGTTATTAATAAAACGATGAAAACAACATGCAGTTTGCCTGTACTATAAATTATTTTCTATAGTATCTTTCAAAGCACTAAGTTTGGCGGATGTCCACTTGTAATTTTTCCTTTTGTACATCTTCCTGCGAAAGATACCAATAAAAAAGGTTGTAAACTAAACTAAAATAGTATGCAATTTGAGGGAATGTACGAGAGACGCGAGATGTAGATTATATTTTATATACTTTATGGTCACGAAATTGGCACGATTTGTTATTTATATCTGAATGTGACAAAGATATTTTATTTGTATACAACGGCTCAAGGACATTTTTCAGCTCGTTTCGCAAATTACAGTTTCTAGAGTCATTTCGTTTCGTTTCGCAAAATACAGTCAGCCATTTGTGTTGGCCAAGCGACAGATTGAAACAGCAAAAGCAGGAACCGAAAACATCGGAACGAACAACTCCGAGACTGAGACTCCGAAGTAAAGTGCACTTAGTTTCTCATATCTTTTATTCTGACATTTGACAGGTCACCAGTCACCAGTTACCAGTTACCAGTTACCTGTTACCTGTTACCTGTTACCAGTTACCTGTTACCAGTTACCTGTTACCAGTTACCAGTTACCTGTTACCAGTTACCAGTGAAAAATACCTGCCGTAGAACAAAGACCTCTCAACCGCTGTAGAACATTACCGGCTCCTTAAAAAACACTAATTACTGACACAAAACAAGACGACCACACGACTACCGCTAATTAGACCGACACATGAATAAAAGACCGCATCGCTAATGACACCTACTTAATATACCGACGCATAAAACGAGACCGCAACGCAAACGGTTTGCTCTATTAAGTCTTCCACACAGGTTGTCCAAATGTCAGTTACCAACAACAGTCCTTCTCAGGACTATACTAACCCTACTGCAAACACTCTACTGCAAAAATTTATATAAATAGCAACTGATCTGAAGCAAATGATCTTGGAAACGATATAATATTATTTGTTGATATATTAACGTTATGCCTTAATCTCTTTTTTGAAACCATATTAACTAAATTACTAATGACCTTTCCAAAACGTCTGCAATGATAGAAATTTTTTTTGGAGATAATTTTAAGCCCCCACCTCCACGTGAAGATAAAACGAAAAATAGTTATCTTCTAATGCGACCCAACGATATAATACCAACGTACAACCCGAGACCCTCCCTTCCCGGTTAAAAACCACAAAAAGGGCCCCAGCCCCCAGTTCCTAGCTGCCGTATACTGAGCTACCGTTTATACATTTATCTCGTTTCCAAACCCTCCTCCCCTTCTGTTGATAAAGTGTAAAACCTTTGCCCCCTCCGAATGCTCAATACAATCACTTCGCCTTTTTTTACCTTCTTTTCTGGACATCCTTTCAGTATCGTGATACTTGTCGGAAAGTTGTAATGCAAACACACTTGCTGGACATCTTTCTTTCCAAAGGCGATGTAAAATCTTGCTTGTATACAATTTCACGCCCTTTTGCGCAGCAACTCTGACAGCGTTGATAGCTTTTCCTCTTAAAACTACAATAAAAAAGTAAACAATATTCAACTAGAGGGCAATAGCCCTTCAAACTAGGCTGCTTTTTGTAGAATTTACTGCCGGTGCTTAATCAATATTTAGAAGCATGTCCACATAGAAGAAATGACGTTCCCATAATTTAACCCATTGTCTTTTCCAACAAAGACATAATATATTATTACTAGGGGTGGGTTTAATAAATATTCTGTTGTGGTATCTTAATTATGATTCTCCATTATGTCCACATTCTATTGCCATGGCTTCTGTATTCCAGCTGATATTTACATTGCTTTGCATTCCCCTTTCTATTATCATGGTTTCTGTATTCCACCTCTTCTTGGCATGGGATATGTACATTCAGAGAGGCATGGCCTCTCTCTGCACCTCCTATTGGCGTGGCTTCTATATTCCACCTCCAATTGCCACTGGTTCTATAGTCCACCTTCTATTGGCGTGGCTTCTGTATTCCAGTTTCTCTTAGAATGGTTTCCGAATTCCTGCTCTTTCTGGTATGGCTTCTATACTGAAAACTTTATTGACATGGCTTTATGTTCCACCTTCTCTTTACATGAATTCTATTTTCTACCATATATTGATAAGACTTCTATATTGCACATTCTACTGGCATGCCGTCTATAATCCACCTTCTATATAGGCGTGGCTTTACATAAGACTACAAAGAGAGACCCGAGCAATCACATTGCCGAACATCACAAAAAGACTGGACATAACATTGACTGGGACTCTACGGAATGTTTAATACATTCCAATAACCATGAACAAAGACTTACACTAGAAAGTTGGTTCACCAACTTAGAACAAAGA